>JAIKVD010001525.1:0-10479 GCA_024679075.1 Phytophthora uliginosa | reverse complement strand
CCGTCCACTCGGTCGAGACGTCAACGATAGACACCCCGTATCCCGCGTGGTCGCTAACCACGCTCCATCTACCTGTCTTCGCTCGCCTCTGTTACTACTCGAGCCGTACCTTGCAATTACTCTTGCGCTCCGCCGACGTCCCACTCAGTAAAGGGCTACCGCCGCAGAACAGAACGCTAAAGACCTCGCTTGGTGTTGGGTAGGGCCGGCCAGTATGCCGCAGAACCCCACGCGTAGTAGATTAGCTGCTCGATTCAGACCGATCCTGTCCAAGTTACAACTGAGAGGTGGGCGCACGCCCGCGCACCCAGAGCTCTCGCCTGACTAGCCTAAACTATAGCTATACCTACTTTAACTATAGCGCCAGCCACCGCCACGGGTCTCCTGCTCGTGAGATCTTTCCATCGGCGACTCTCCGCAACTACCTTCGCCACCGCTCGTTGAACATCTTCCACGTCGTCACCCTCGCCTGCATACTCCTACTCTCATGTCCTTCGCCGTGTCATCCCTCCCCCCTGCTGGAGCACGCCGTCGCCTTCGTACTGACTCCTCACTTCGTCTGGCTGGTGGTCGTAGCACCTGAGTCATTCCATGGTACCCAGTCCGCCACCGAACTCGTCACACCTGCTGGTCCAGCGGGTCCAGCTTCAACATCCCCCTTCAACGTCACTACTCGTGAGATCGATCGTCATTCTGTCGGGGTTGCGTGCTCCATCGCGACTAAGAGCACACGCCGTCTACACTGGTAAAGAAATATGTGAGGACTGCAAAATGAGGCGATTACCCACGATTCAGGTCTTTGTCAAGAGGTGGCAAAATGTAGACACGAAATGTTAGCTGGAGAGCTCAAGCTGGGTCATGAGATACAAAGAAGCGAGTAGAGCAAGGAATTACATACTTTGCATAACTTTGGCTCATTTACAAGGCTTCGCCACGGACTGGTTCGGACATTTTGCTGCTTAGTTACACAAAACTACTCTTAGCCATCCAATTTCATGACTTTCAATGTGTTGGATCAGGTTTATTGATGGGATTAACGCATAAAGGCTTGCGCTCTAGCTCCTCTAATTATAATCGACTCCTGCTGCGCAGTAAGAAGGCTGGAGCTCGTGACGATGCACACCAAGGGCAACGGTGCTGACACTAGCGTAGAAGAGCAAGTCCAGCTCCGACGAGTGTTCCGATTGCTAGCGTTTGACACTCCGCTTCATCGCCTAGATCACAAGCTCGAGGTGAGGACTGAAACAGCACGTGCTTACAGAGAATTGTAGGATGTACTTGATGTCACTGTGCTGGCGTTGAGCGACTGTGATTCACGCAGAAACTATCGGAGAAAATGCAGGGTATCAAGTCCCCGGAGGTAGGCCAGTGTTCCAGAGTTGACAACATGCTCCGTACTGGCCACTCAGGCTAATCAGAGTGCCATACTTTAGCGCCAATCTTCGCGACGGCGATACACGCTGTCGGAGCATGACACCAAGTGTGACCACTACATGAAAGAGAAGCTCAAGTACCTCGCTGCACTGCAGGATGAAGTGAACTTGGGCCGTGAACTCGTGACCTCAAAGTACCAGATCAACACGAAGGCGTTGATGACGATCTACGAACAACTCGGCTACCCGCTTTCCGGCCAGGAGAAGAGCCGTCTAGAAGAGGTGATCTGGCAGGTGAACGACAATCTGGACGGCGCCATCAGCTTCGACGAGTTCGTGAACAGCTACGTAAGATCGCGCAACGATCGGTCAGGGCTCGAGCCGTCCGAGATCTTCTTCCTCACGTGCTTTCTCATGTTTGACAAAGAGAGCTGCGGCAGGGTAAGTCCACACGGGATCGATGCGTACGAATCTCAGTCAATAACATGACCTTGCTTGTCCGATTTCGTACCAGATCTCGTTGGACGATGCGATGGGGATATTGTAAGCAACGATCATTGTCACCTTGACGATAGAGAGAACACTGACCGTACTACCCGTCTGCTACAGATACCTCAAGTATGGCGAGGCGATGGAGCGAGAAATGGAGATCCACTTTGGCAAGCTGCTCGACGAAGGCGCCCACTTCGTCACCTTCACGGAGGTGCGACCGCATTTCGTCCTTCACATCCAATAGCACTATCATCCATACCCACGGCCTGTTCTGACTTGCAGTTCCACGAGGCCACCACCAAACGTCTGGGCGAACTCATTGACCAGCAAGCGCCCTTCGCCCGGCCGAACAAGTTCTCCAAGAAGCTCTGACTCAGAGAGTCTGAGCCCACTTCAACATGTACGATAGCGACCTGATAATACACAACAGCTGTTTCCCATTTGATGAGTGTACTGTACCGTCTCCGATGCTTGTCAATCACATTCGAAAAGATCGACCGTCCAGCAGACGTTGGGAATGTTGCGTTGGGGGATTGCAAGTTTGTTCTTGTTCTCCAACTTGGTGGACGCACGACTGGTTCCCTTGTCGCCGAACCTCTTCGATGTATGGCGTGCCGGGTACCACGTCAGGGACGTCGTGCGCCAACAGGAACCTCTGGAGGACCAGATCGCCCGCTGTACATGGGAGGGAGCATTCCCCAGGGCAGGACGCACGCTGGAGCAGAAGGTCAACGAAGCCAACGAGTTTCTGGACCGAGAGCTGGCGATCGAGGAGCAACGAGGAGTTGGCGTGAGCGGCGCTATCGTGTACCAAGACAAGGTGCTGCTAAGCAAGGGATACGGGCTTAGCAAGGTGAGGGGATCAAGTGCTCGGCGTGTTTTATTGTAAGAGAGTCAACTATCTCACAGTTCAGCTTGTTGTATTTGTAGTCTGATGACCCCAGCAGCAACGTCACGAGCAGAACGTTGTTCCAGATCGGGTCGGTGTCCAAGACCTTCATCAGCTTCGGCATCGCCATCATGGTAAGAGGATTTTTTATTCTCTGTTTGAGCACTGCATCTAACCAGGTTGATGAATGAAGATTGAGGAGGGGAAGTTGTCCTGGGACGATCCGGTGAAGAAATACCTCTCGTCCTTCCAGCTCTTCGACAAGTACGCGGAGGAGTATGTCACGATTGGCGACTTGTGTGCTATGAACTCTGGATTGAACGATCTCCCGGACATTGGACGATTTTTCGAAGTTTATCCGACCGACGAGGACCTTGTGGCAGGTCTGGCTGATATCGAGCCTGCACATACTCTTCGTGGCGGTCACGACTACGCCAACTCAAACTTTGCTATACTTGGCCAGGTGATCAAAAGTGTTAGTGGCCAGCCATGGGATGTTTACTTGAAGGAGCGTATTTGGGATCCCCTCGGGATGACCCGTACGTTTGCCTCAGCTTTTGATGCGACGGGTGATAACGATACCAGCTATGGACACTTCGAGTGCGGCGGGGATCTACTGGGACCCTATGATCTCGTCGAAGCTCCAGAAGCTCAGCTGGCTGGACACGGGCAGGGCCGCAAAATCGCATCTGGGTCCACACTTTCGAGCTCGGATGACCTGGCGACTCTACTTCGGCTGATCTTAAACAAAGGCACGGTGGATGGGGTCGCGATTTTGAAGGACCCAGCCACGGTGACAAACATGATCACGGGCAAATACGCAGTGAACAAGGAGTTCATGGACGAATTCTTGATCGAAGGCCACCAGTACAATCCGGATGGCAATACTCTCGCTTCTGGCTATGGCTTCGATTACGTTGGCCACGGCTAGTGGGGCCACGCGTACATTGACAAAAGTGGTGACACTGCTGTTCATGTAACGCGAACTGGTATTGCTCCCGATGCGCAGCTCGGTGTGATGTTCATGAGCAACACACAGACACCGGATGGGCATCTGTCATACCCGCTTGATCACATCCGTTCATACGTTATGGGGGTCTTCCTCGACGTCCCGAAGGACATTTTGGACTTCTCGTATCGTGAGTGGCGCGAGAATGATAAGTTGGTGTCTATCATGGAAGGTGTTCCAGATTGCGGCCTGCGCTTTTGGAAGAATCCGCCGTACCGCCCTCTTAGTTCTGTGGCGAGGTCGGCAATGATCGGGAAGTACATGGCTCAATCATCCACCGGATACTTCGGCTCGCTTGAAGTACACGAGGAAGTAGGAAATTTGGTCCTGGAGTATGGCGTCTTGGCAGCCCCATTGCAGTACTACACGGATAAAGGAAACAACCGCATCTTCGTCTGGGATTATGAAGCTTCACCTTTGTTGATGAAGACGGCAAAGCGAGAGGGTAAGTTTGAGCTCTCGATATTTGGTGTTGTGTTCCGCCAGGTGTAGAACTGTTCAGCAGTTTCTGCTGATAGTACATCAAACCGCCGGACATCAACTTACTAAGTGACATCAATGTACCTCACTGAAAAACGAAGTACAGTACATCAAACCGATAACATTGTTGTCATTTATGATGCCATGTGCGCAAGTTTATCGATCAAGAAGTCCAACTTCTTCTCCAGTAGGTCTAGGCGAGCAGCCAGGTCTGGACTCCCTTCGTTGCTATCAGCAAGGGAATCACGGATATCTTGAACCGGTGACTTCTGTGTGATTCCCGTTAGCGCTGTACTGCGCTGACTCGCCATGTCGGTCTCTTCTGAGTCTGGACAGCAATCCTTACTGGTGCTCTTGCTGCCGAGATGTTTGATCGTGGCCTCGCATTCCTTACGAGTAGCGTCGGGAAAAATCGTCTTGAGCAGTGTCGGTGTGAGTTTTGTTTCCGGTGACCACTCCAATGGCATTGCGGCTAGTCTATCTGTGAGCGCATCTTGCAGCACGCGCGACCGAATCCTCCCCCAAAACACGATGGAAGACCGGCGACTGTGTTTCCGACAGAAGCAAAACACCAGGACGTGATGTATCGGTGCCAATCCGTGTCGAATCACATGATTTAGCACGCGGCGAAACACCCAGCACTTGCTCTTGTCCTTCTTGACTTTTTCTTCCTTGTAGGCATCAACGACGATGGCCAACACGATGTTCAGCAGCACAAACGTCATGAATGTCATGTAGCTCCAGTAGAAAGCGACCGAGTAGTTGATTTCGTCGATGGTGCTGATCTCAAAATTGTTGAACAGCATATTGACGCACGTTTTAGTGGAGCTGAGCATTGAGGAAAACTCGTCGACACTGCTGCCAAACAAGACAGTTCCAGTC
Organism: Phytophthora uliginosa; assembly: GCA_024679075.1. Lineage (NCBI taxonomy): Eukaryota > Oomycota > Peronosporomycetes > Peronosporales > Peronosporaceae > Phytophthora > Phytophthora uliginosa. Next base: position 5,354 of record JAIKVD010001525.1, on the reverse strand, counting down.
GAAGCGAATGCAATGAAAATCACAGCAAAAATTACCGAGAAGGTCCGGAACGAGCGCACTGCACTTGCCATAGTGCGCGTGAGGATACTTAGTCCAAAGTGATCGCGGAAAGTGTTCAGGACGCGTAACCCGAGGATGAATACTGCCGCAGTGGCAAGAAGACGAAGCAATACCGTGAGATTCGCGATGTGTTCGAAAGACTCCGTGACTGAGGACAACGTTGTCTCGACGTCATCCTGACTCTGGTTGGGATCTCGAAGTATGGAGAGCTTGTCACGAAAGGAAGAATTCGTCATGGATGTGTGCGTGATGAGTACCGTGATGTAGAACGCGTATACGATGGGTCCCCACAGTGCATCAATGGCGAACCATCCGCCCGGGAAGGCCCAGAAGCGTATGGCCATTGCAGCTTGCCTCAAGAGTTCATGAAGATGGCGACTGGATGACTCCCGACTCATATTCTTATAACGCACCACCACCGAGATCAACGCGGCAACTAGCATCCATGGGAAGAACCAGAGAATAACGAGAATATCAAGTGCAACGGTGGTTGAACCTGGAAACTGGTCCAGTAGTGTCGATGTCGTCGAGTAACTCGGTTCGATGTAGCCGCCGGGGTTAAACTCCAGCAGCAATTTCGTGACGGCGTATCCCGGTAACTGACCGTTGAGCGTGATGACTGTGATCAGCAATTGCTGTGTCGACAAGGTGAGCCAGTCCCCACTCGCTTTCTTCTTTGCCAGTATAGCTCTCGCTCTCGTTGCATTCGTGTCGAAAGTTATGAGAAGATCTTCAGTTGTAGTGCTAGATTCGTCGTAGCAGATCGGGTATAACTTGACGAGGAAGTCCGGTGTATTGCATACGCCTGGCTCCATTCGTGAGACCTGGAAGCTGACGGCACCGAGAACCTTGTTGAGTGAGCCTACACGGCCCCACTCATCTTTTGGTAGTGTTTTCCCGTTGTAATCCTCCGTGACGAAGACTTGTGGGACAAACGTGTCGTTCAGCCAGTCGAAGACGTCCGAGATGGTTTCGATGTTAATGAACTGCACTGGGGTTTCGTCTGTGCTCGAAGCTCGCCCCGATGTAGAAGACATTGCGTGACTCTGGTAGTACATGTAAGTGGTCGGGATATGCAGGAACATGGCGGCGACGAAGATGCTGAAGGACAGCATGGCGATGATGATGTCCTTCATGTCGGCGGCGTGCTTTTCATCGTTCCCGATTCGCTTCAAAGCGGTTCGAACGGGGATTGACGAGCCACTGCAAGATTTGGGGCTGTCGATACCACATGTAGTCGCTCGATACTCGCCATAGCTCCGAGCACTGCCGTACGGGTCGGGCGACAGTATTAGATGCATGTCCGTCGATAATAGCGCCATTACTGAAGTGGCTGCAGACTTTGCTTGGTTTTCTTCTTCAACAGGTCTTCAAGCTGCTGGGATGGCAGAGGGTCACTGAACAACATGTGCGGGAGAATAAGGTGGACGCCATGTGAGACTACGGATAGGACACTAACGTGTGGACTAGATTACATGTGGATTCACTTTTCATTTGCTGCTCGCGTTAGAACGACAAGATGCTCAAAGTGGTGTCTGTGTCCAGCGCTGAAGAAATTCGATACTGACCGGTATCCACCAGTGCGCTGTTTTCACATGTGAGCGAGTGAGCCATCACGCGTTCGACCGGTTCTGTAAGCACCACGTAGCAGGCGTGATCAACCTGCACAGTAGAGGCGATCGCATCAGGCGATGCTGTTCCAAAATGGTAAAGTTCAGGACACCACAAGCCTTGGCCCTCGAATTTTCGGTGCGCAGCATTCGCCGCGTTCCGCCATCATCTGCGTTTAGAAATGCATGCGCGATTGACGATTCCATTCGGATACATGTACTTTTGGTCGCCGTTCCAATGGCCGCTGCCCTATAACGCTCACCAAGCTTTGCTCAGTTGCACCAGTCTCTCTACATGTACTGGTAGGTGGTAGGTGATCCTGTCCCAATACTTCTACTATAGCCCGTCTTGCTTCCGACGGAGCTCGAGCCCTTCCACTCGTCCTTTGACTACCAACCTACACAGTCGACAGTCTGAAGCTATAAGCTGCACAAGCCACCACTGTCATGTCAACCTTTGCGCGCCACTGTCCAGCCCTTCTACTCGTCCTGGTCGTGACTCTGCTGGGATACTCGACGAGCGTCGCCACCATTCCGACGCCGATTATCGGAGACGCCATCTTCGAGGACATCACGACAGCGGCACCGATCATCGGTGAGGCCCTTTTCGAGGACATCACCAACATCACCAATCCCAACATTACTCGGCACCTGCAGGCGGCGTACCCGCCCACGGGCTTCCAGACTGAAATGCTCAATGCTGTCAACAAGGAACGCACCTCCAGGGGACTACCCGCCTTGTGCATGAACAAGAAGCTGGAGGATGCCGCCCAGGGCCACTCGAACGACATGGCCGCGCACGATTACATGAGCCACACGGGCTCCGATGGCTCGACGATGTCGCAGCGCATCAAGGCTGCTGGGTACAAGCGCACTGCTTGTGGCGAGAACGTCGCGGCCGGACACAGCTCGGTGGACCAAGTGGTGGCGGCGTGGATGGTCTCGAAACACCACCGTGACAACATTCTGCGCGCCAAGTTCACCATGTTCGGCTGTGGATACGCGTACAATGAGAACTCCACGTACCAGCACTACTGGACGCAGAACTTCGGAGCCAGCAAAGTCGAGCAGTGCTCGTAGCTGGGGTCATAGTGGATAAGCACGGGTAGCAGCAGCAACAGCCCGTATCCAGCAACTATCACAGAGATACGTACGTACATAACAATGCTTCGGAATGAATCAATATGGCCAGGTCGGTCTGTTTCGTTGGATTTATCAATACTTCGAGAAGCTGCAGAAGCTGCCGCAGAGCCGACAAATGATCTTCGTCCCGGAGGCAGCCGAGCTGGTTGCGTCTTCATCCTCATCTTGCACCTCCGAGTCCAATAAATAAAAGGGAGACGCGCCACTGGACAAGTCGATTTCGGATGCCGACGCCCCGCAGCCCATGCACTTCCATACTTCCATGGCGGAAATGCAGCGGAACGAGAGGAAACATCGCTCGAGGGTGTGACCAGACTCGCACACAATCTCCAGCTCTCCAAACGGAACATTCTTCTCGCAGATAAAGCACGTCTCGCGAGGTGGCGGCACACGTGCTTCGGAGACTTTGGGCTCTTCGGCAGTCTCATTTTCACTACTCGCATTCGCTTTTGCTTTAGCGTACGCGATCCATGCAGCGACACGTTCGGGCGAGTCCAGCTGATCGTAGATATACGTAATGAGAGCTTCACTACGCGCTGACAGAGGTTCTTGAACACTGAGGAAGTCGGCCATCACTAGCGCACTGATCTTTTCTGACGGACAGCTGTCAAGGAACTCGCGAAGGACTTTGCCAGTCATCTTAGATGCCGTCACCAGCGCCGTCAAACAACGCTCGGCCCAGTATACGCCCAGTGTACGACGAATTTTCTCCAGCGCTGCATTCTGGGCTGCTATTTGGTGGTCAGCAGGCGTGATCGCACTGCGAAGCAATAGTGACGCTTGCAGGAAAAGCGGAACGAAAGGCCTCGCATCGTTTTCTGTCCCCGCGGAAGAAGCCTCGTAGTAGCGCTTCTCGAGATCCTCACAGAGATGAAGATACATCGGCCGACGTGTAAGTACTTCAGTGTCGCTCGCATCACCGATGGTGGTTTTGATCTTGCTCAACAAGCCGGGGATCGCCAACTCCGTGGACCCATTCATGGACATGACCGCGGCATTATCGTTATAGCAAAACCACACTACGTCCATGAAGCTGCTCACAGATTGACTTTCGTTCAGAATACGACACACGACGTCCACGAACTGGTCCGCGTTTTTCACCCATGGCGATGGGATGTACTCGAGCGAGCTCGACACACGACTGTATGATACATCTGCTTGTGACTTGCGGTTGGGTCGGGATGCTGGAGGGACAATGAACACACACGCCAACTGCGCGGAGCTTGGCGACATCGCGAGCCCAAACACTGGGTACTTACTGGCACTAGATGAAGCAGCAGCTGTGCCATCGAAGTCGCCTTCCGCTGAGCTACTAGGGGCTGCGTCGCTGGAAAACAGCTCTTTGCCGGTGGACTTCTCCCACGCTTTGATCGTACCATCCACAGCTGCTGAAAAGACCGTGTCCCCGAAGAAATTCAAGTCGATTCCTGTAACGTTACCGTCGTGTGCCTTCCACTTGGCGTTCGGTTGCGCCTGCTTTTTCTTCTTGAGATTCCACACCGAGATCGTCGAGCCCGACGCAACAACCAAATCATTCGTTGGGCTGTTCGAGTACGTCCAGCGACTACCCATACAAAGCCCAAAAACTGGCTGAGAGCTCGGCGCCACAATAATGCGATCCACCGCCAGCTCCAGCGGCGTATCGTCCACTGCCTGCGTTCTTACGAGGACACTTGCAATCAATACGTTTCCTTCAGACGTCCCCAATGCCAGCCCAAGGTTCTCCTGCGCAGTGTACGCGGTTCCGTGTCGGTGCATCTGCTGCCACGTGCTGGTCGCTACCCAGCCGTACTTATCCGTGTCAATCCACGCAATCGGAGCCGCCGAGAGCAAAGGAAGAACCTGTTGTCCCCCCACAAAAGACGGATACGCGTAGGCCCAAATGGTGCTGACTTTGCGTCCGGACAGCGCGATAAGCGACGTGGTGTTCTGCTTGTCCATTGTCATCATAAACGGCGACCAGGCCACGCTCAGCGTCGACACCATGGCACATCTGTGCGTGTATTCCGCCACGGAGTTCAAGGCGAGATGCCCCTGCACCGGGTCCAGCTTCCTCTTCTTGTTCTTGCCCGACTTGTCACCCCTCGGCGCAGCCATCGCCACACTGGATGGCAACTGATTGAACCTCTCGTCGTGGGTCGGCCCCAACCGGAAGCTTTTCCGCTCGAGAAACTTGAACAGGTCCTCGGAAAACACCGCGACCTCCTTCCAGTTCATGTGGAAGCTGGGAGGGAAGTGCAGACTGACTCGGGACGAGGCCGTGAGCGCCAATAAGGCACAGGAGCTGCTCGGCGCAGAGCCTCGAGGCCCCCACACTGCAGCGACGAACGCGGAGCCCGTGTTCTTGGACAGGGACAGCTCCTTGGGGTTGTGCTGGTGGCGGTCGGCCTCGTTGAGCAGGAAGTACGTGGTGCTGGCCCGTGGCAGCCCCGCGTCGAGCGCCTCCATGTTGGGCGGGAGGGCCACGGGGATGTGCTCGTTCGACGTGCGCTCCGGCAGGAACACGAAGTCCTTGGACACTGCGGGGCCCTCGGGCTGGAA
>JAIKVD010001524.1:0-10483 GCA_024679075.1 Phytophthora uliginosa | reverse complement strand
CTTCAGCAGTGAGGAGCGGTCCAGCCTTTTGCGTCCGCACGCCCCCGCCTTCTTGCTGGCCACCCCATCGATGACTTGTGAGACGCGCGTCCGTTTGAAACGCGCCCAAATGCGGGTGATGGTGCTGCGGCCAACGCCGAAACGTAAAGCGAGCCCCTAGGAAAAATTAGCAATGCCAGCTGTTTTTTGTTGCACTTATTTCCAACTGGAGGAAGTATTATGATTTATGGAAGTAACTGTAGAGTACTTACATGGTTTTTGTATAAACCCTTTATGAACGAATATCGCCTATCACACATACATTACGAGGTCATAGTGTTCTGAAGATAATGACGTCCACTTGGATCCCTCTTTAGATCTGAAATAAATTTCAGAGAATTGTTTTCGTCCAATTTCGTTTTTCCTCCCTGTAGTGTGAGCGGCAACTTTGGCATGATGGAGGCACCATCCAATAGCTCAGATGTTGGACGTTTTCTTTTCGTGTTGTCAACCTCCCCCTCGCTGTCGCAGCCCACGAATCCACCTTACTCTTTGCTCTCGCGCTTACTCGGCCTTGTTGTCCTCCTTTTTCTTGGTGCCCTCCTGCCCCCTTCCTCTCGCTGCCTTCCTCCCTGTCGCTGCCGTCCTCCGTCTCGCTGCCCTCCCGCTCGCTGTTCTACACCCCTCTGACTATCCTCCCGCTGATCGGTGTCGGTTTCCCGATCGCGTGTCTTGGTGCTGTTGGACTATAATGTTTAGCGAATCGTCGGGCCCATTTGTTTGGCTGTGGTCGTTCATGAGCGCAGATTCTGAAATATTAAGACAACACTGCAGTATGGCTTTTGGTCGGGCATGATCACCATCTGGTAGGCAGTTGCCGTAAAATTCAAGTGCGCGGAACTCGTACGGTCTCAGTTTGCGTAGAAACCCGGAGCTCTTTTTGCGGACCCGCTATGTGTAGTGCTTTGGCCAGATTCATCCAACCATGCTGCTTCGCTGTGGCTTCTGTATTCTGCATCACAACGTCACCCAACGCTTCGATTAGAGCCATTTGATCAGCACCCCTTTCTTGGAGGCTGTTTCCTTCCGCCGTCGCCGTTATGGCCACAGTTGAAGCCAGTCGCGACAGGGGATCCAATTCCGACTTCTTCAGCTGTTGCAGGCTATATCGCGGACTGATAATACATGAAAAGAAGAGGACACAGTCCTCGCGCTCGCTGATGTACATGTATATGCGGTTAAAGCTTGCCAACGAAAACGCAGGAGAGAAATTAATTTGTTTAATATGTTAAACCATCCTAGAAAAAAACACCCTGACTCCGCAGCGATCAAGTTAGACGCTGTCCGGACATTCGTACAGGAAGAGGATGAGGGAGTCAAGTCGGGGTCGGCAGTCAATGCTAGTGGCCAGGCGTTGGTCTCCGGCACACCAGACCAGGCATAGCGACAACTGACTCAACTGTGGCCATAACGGCGACGGCGGAAGGAAACAGCCTCCAAGAAAGGGGTGCTGATCAAATGGCTCTAATCGAAGCGTTGGGTGACGTTGTGATGCAGAATACAGAAGCCACAGCGAAGCAGCATGGTTGGATGAATCTGGCCAAAGCACTACACATAGCGGTTGGTCCACGAAAACCCGTAAGGAATGCTCTCAGTTATACCCCAGAGTTGATTCTACCAGTAGCGCCCTTTACGTCTCAAGCCAGCCTTGACTTTAGCTGCGGCCATGATTGGTGGCCGTGGAGGAACTACTAGGGTGATGAAGACAGCGCTCGACAAAGGCATGACCTGGAAAATCAAATGCGTTCTTGGAAAACTGAGAGCACAAGATTGAACACTGCTGTTTCTGTCCAACCAAGACAGACAATCTGATTGTGGTAGATCCGAAATCTGATACGAATGTGACATGTGCGTTGGCATGTCCAATGCTAGCGAGAACGTTCAAGATTGCGATAATATTTGGGTAGGTTCATCGTACAGACATACCCAGCGTAGTTCGACGGAAGCCCAGGGTTACATGATCCAATCGATGCCAAGCCAGTACGGTTTTTCGTCTTGGTAACAACCGCTAAGGTCATCCGGAATGACATTCCCGCACTTAAGTAGTCAACGATCAGATGAAATTGAACTGGATTCTTGATTGTCAATATGTAGTGGGATTTGGAATCTTCCAGATGCAAATTAGGCATCGTTTGCTGCCAGGACATGTCGGTATCGTCGTCGTCAAGTAGTACCTAGTTTACGATCATATCGATAATATCTCGGTTGATATACATGACGATCGGTGCTTGCTTTTCATTCGCAAACCCCAGAATGCTAGCACATAGTGGTTTGATGTCGTCGTAATACGTACGATGGTTCTCTTGAGCGAGCTGCTTGTAATTCGCCCATCGACTTGGGTGCTGATTCTGAAGATGCTGGCGGTGGGGCTTTGGACGAAATGTTTTTTAAGTACTTAGTATTCGCAGATTGCTTGCGCTTGGCGCAACCTTCTCTTCTCGGCCGAACGAAATACCAAAGCGACACGCAACTGAGATCACCCCACCATCGTTCGGGTTTCATTCAGATATACGAAGCCCGTACTGAAGCTGATGTGCCTCCTGGAACTGCGGCTTCTGTATGCGAACATACAGCGTCTTGTTGCCACCATTCGGTCCGTCGCGCGCCATGACGGAACGATTTCTGACCTCAGTCACCCGAAAGAGCTGCTACAACAAGGAAAGCAATAGAAAATGATGAGGAGATGCACGAAGTTCTTCAGACGTAGGTGGCCTTACCGATGCAGCGCGAAATCCGTTTTGTCGATGAGTGCGCTCGACCGAACCGTACAGGGCATCACCACAAAAAAGAATAGGGCGCCTTTGGCCTATTGAGTGCCAAATGCCCTATTTGTAAATGCCTTATCATCTGGGGATACCCTGTAGTTGAGGGCTCCATAGAAGCAAGCCCTGCCCACTCATCGGGTGACGTCTACGGATAGACGCGACCAAGCTGGCACTAGGACAAAGATAGAAGTAGCGAAACCAATGCGACCGACAGAGAGGTCCGTTTGGTAGAAGGCGCTCGCAGAAGTCGACGGTAGAAACCGCCGACAGCTAGCAGCAGGTTGAGACAGAGATCACTTTAAGTTTTGCTAAACCAACAACAGAACCTTGGTTTGCCCGGAATCGCCAGCTTCCCTCGTAGTGTTCCGAAACCTACTACAAAGATATCTTTAGTTGCGGGTTCAGCAACACCGACCGACCGGAGACGAACCATGGCGACGACATCAACCAAGGACGGCGGAGAACATGAGACCTTTCTCTTGACAGATGAACGGAGTGGAGATAACATGGCTCAGGGAGGTGACTCGGGTATGGAGTCGACGACAAACCGCCAGGTTGCGCGTGTGTCACATCCGATTTTCGCCATCGTGAATCCACTGAAGGTGTCATCCATGGCTCGCGAAGCGCTCGTGGAGTGGTTGAAATTGAGGAAGGAGTACGAAGAGTACACCAAGGACCGCTGCAAAGATGGTAAAGAAGACGTCGCTGCAGCGATGAAAAGCGTGAAGAGTTCGTTCGACGCTAACGTGTTGGAGACCCTGTGTGAGGTTTGTTGGGGAGTGGAGCAGAGCAGTGTGACTGATGATTTCTTCTTGGAGAAGATTCACGAAATCACGGACAGCTTTCAGAACCAGGAACTGCCTGATGTGAAGGAGCTGTTTCGTGAGGTGCTGCGTATGAACATGACCAACACCGACATTGACGCGAGAGTGATTGAGTACTGTCATTTGTGTAACTCTCTGATAAAAAAACATGGCTTCACAAGTTTCTTTGAAGAAGAGCGTGGCGTTAAGGAAAAGTACAAGCTCATCGTCTGCTCTCTTCCGAAAGGACTAAAGAACAAGGTCCAGAATGAGCTGGACTATCGTGTTCCGGAGGCCAAGTGCAACATTCGGAAATTGTACGAATTGGTCCGCGTGAAAACCAAGGAGCACGCAATTGAAGAGCGAGCGTTGAAGACAGCAAATCCGCCTCGTCATAAACATGAGATGAAAGAGCACAAGCATGGTTCCCAACACAACTAAAGGCGCAATGAACAACAAGACCAACGTGTGGTTAAGAAGGTGAACCCTGGGAAGGACACTGATCGGCGCCGACAGAAAGGTGGTCAGTCAGGACGTGCCGCCGCCAAGGGATCGCCAAAATCAGGGTGTTTTCATTGCGGTGGACCGCACTACCTGTCCAAATGCCCCACGGCAACACCAGCCGAGCGGGATAAACTGCTCACCGACCGAAAACAAGACAACAAGGGTGATTCCACCGACAAAGGGAGGCACCGCTAGACTAAGCGGATCAAGGATTGTTTCCCCAATCATAATCGAGTCGTGGTGCTGGAAGACGAAGTGGAACTCCCATTTTGTATTGACAGCGGAGCGGATCGGTGCTGTTTGGATGAAAGTTGTTTTGAGCGATTGGAAAGTGTGAAGTCGGACATTGTGCGGGTTAAGTTAGACGAACCTGTGGAGTGTACAATGGGGCTGACGGCTCATCCGTTTGGGTGAATTGGACTGTAAAAATTAATTTGAGGTTGCGGACTATCGCTGGTAATGTTCACATTGCTGAGACGGTCGAGTGTTTGATCATTCCCGCTAGCTCCGGCGAATTTCTTCTTGGCAACGATCTGTTGCTGAAGCTAGGAATCGACGTTGAGCGGCAAATCGACTTATTGGCGGTGCCACTTGCAGCCTACGAGAACGAAGATGCATTTGATGATGCAGAAGAACCGACTATTGGAGAGACAGCGCTGCATGAAGAAGACGTCAGGGCTGGAATTTTAGAGCTGGTCGAGCTGGCAATTACTGATGGGTTTCCTCGTGAATACAAAAAGGAGGTTACCCGCATTGCCTTGCGCGTTGTCTTATTCCGAAACCGATTGGGTGCTGATCCTCCGGCAAAAGTGCCACCGATGAGAATTCGCATAAAGCCTGGTGCTAAACCGTACAGGTGTAAGGCAAGGAAGAGCCCACCCGAAGTTCGCCGCTTCATGGAGGACTTCAACGATAAACTAGTGGAGTTGGGGTGGGTGTACGAGAATCGGAAGAGCAGGTGGGCTTGCCCCGCTCTACCAGGACGCAAAGGCGGTGGTGAATTTCGGCAAACGGCAGACTGCAAGCCCATGAACACGCTTGTAGAAGCAATCGTAGGGATCATGCCCGACCTGCAAACAGACCTAGAAGCCGTTAAAGGAGCTAATTTCTTCGGTTTGTTTGATTTCATGAAGGGATATTGGCAGTTCGCGCTTGGTGAAGAGTGTCAAGAGATGTTATCATACATGACGCATCAGAAGGTGTACACACCAAGACGAGTCCCACAAGGATGTACTGATGCTGCATTATTTTTTCAAGCGACAATTGAGAAATGCTTGGAAGAGCTTTTGCGCCGTCGCTTGCTTGTGTGGGTAGACGACTTACTACTATTTGCGAACGACGTGCAGCCGTATCTAGCCAAGTTGGAAAAATTGTTTGAGCTCCTTGATTTTTTCGGCTTCAAGCTGAGTGTTAAGAAATCTCGGTTGTTCAAACGTGAAGTGCGTTGGTGCGGGAAAATAATTCCAGGTACAGGCGTGCGTCATGCCCCGAGCGTATCCGCACACTGCAAGACATTCTCTATCCAAACACAGCGGGCGAGCTGCAACAATTCTTGTGTGCAACCAACTGGATGCGTGAGAGCTTAATCGACTACGCTAGAACGACTCGGCCACTACAAGACGCACTGGATACAGCTTTAGCGAGTGCTGCTAAACGCACTAAGCGAGTAGCAGCTGGGATGCGACTCGCCTAACGACCGAGCAGCAAAAGGCATACGATGAGCTGAAGCTAGTGCTGGCAATTAGTGTGACTCTGGCTTTCACTCGCGAAAACGCGACGATGTGTGTGATGACCGACGCTAGTGATGTCGGTTGTAGTCTGATAGTTTCTCAAGTGTCAGATGGGCAACCTGGAGAACCGGTACATCAGCAACAACACCAATTATTGACTTGCTTGAGCGGCACATTCACTGGCTCACAGTGCCATTGGAGTATTATCGAGAAGGAAGCGTATCCCATCGTATGCGCTTGCGACAAATTGAGCTACCTATTGCTTCGATCTGGAGGGTTTAAGTTGTTCTGTGATCACAGAAACTCAATCTATGTATTCGCGCCCGGCGCGGAGGTGAAGAAGCATATCCGTGGGAAACTATTAAGGTGGGCAACGAAACTTGCTGAGTACAGATATTAAATCGAACACATTGATGGAACGTCCAATGTGTGGAGTGACATGGTCTCTCGCTGGGCAGGGAATTACGCTCAGGGGGTACCTCTTCGGCAGATGACACTTCGAAAGCGTACCGCAGCCTCAGCAACCAGCACAGCCATCCGAAAACGAACACGACGGAAACGCACACGTGCAGCCCCAGTGCAACCTCCTACCAGTCCGATACTATGGCCCCAAAAACCCATCCGACCTCTGAGTGATCCGGATTTTGAGTGGCCTAACCGTGATGCAATAGTTAAATCGCAGAATCGACACCAGACATGTCGACCAGCGGGGATTGCTGGCAGTGAAAACGACGGGTGGTTTATCAACGGGAACTTATGGGTACCTGATGAAGACGAGGACCTTATTCAGCGTATACTGGTCGTCGCCCATTGCGGTCCGCAGGGACATCGTGGTAGAGAGGCTACAATGGAGTCGATTAAGAGATTCGTTTATCTGGTCCGCCTAAGAGCGCGGGTGGAGGGATTCCTGGCGACTTGCCTGCTATGCCATCACGTGAAAGGAAGTAAGATTGTCCAAAGGCCATGGAGCGAGACAAACCGAACCAATGAACGAAATGGTGCACTCCATTGGGATTTCATATCTCTTGGAGAACGTTTTGCCGGTACCTACTCGTACTTAAAGATGAAGCAACACATTTCTGTGAGCTGACACCGTGTTCAAAACCCCTACAAGCACAGTGGCTGCGGAGGCAATCCTTGGATGGCACAGCCGATATGGCATCCCGCCATTGTGGATAAGCGACCGGGGGTCACATTTCAAGAATGCAGTTGTGGCAGAAGTGTGCCGGCGCCTTAAGTCACGGCAAGAATTCACACTGGCTTATAGCCCATGCATTAATGGCAGCATTGAACGTGCCAACCGCGACATTATACAGGTGCTACGAGTACTTTGTCTCGAATATGAAGTCGACACACATGATTGATTGGACATATTTCGTGCCTATTCGACAAGGGAATTTGAACCACACACCCATTCCATATCTGGGCAACAGCGCCCCAGTAGAGCTTTTCTGTGGGTTGCCACTACCGTCACCTTTGGACTTTTGTGTGGATTCGAAGCAGCGAAAGATGTTATCGCTACCAGAACAGCCGGGTGACATTGAACCTTGGCTGGCGGCATTGAAAGCTAGTATTCAGGCTATGCACAAACCGATGATCAACGGACGCGCACAGCAGACCGAGCGCAACAAAAGGCGTCACCAACACGCGAAGAAGCCCAACTTCGACGTGGGCGATTATGTGTTGAGATCGAGGGTGGACAGTAAACACCAGGACAAGCTGCTAGTGATTGGGCCCTATCAGATTACACGGGCTGACCCACACTCATTCGCGGTGCGGCACCTTGTTACCGGGGAGGAGACAGACGTCCACGCCTCCCGGTTGAAGTTCTACGCTGACAGCTCGTTGCACATCTCAGAAGAGCTCCGCGAACACGTAGCGGCCCAAGGCCAAATCTTGTCGATCAATGAACTACTGGACTACACGTGGAACTCATCAAAGAAAGACTACGACATACTCGTAAGCTGGAAGGGCCTGGAGCCTATCGAGGACTCCAACGAGTCGGCTAAGTCCCTAGCTAAGGATATACCAACGCTGCTAAAACAGTTCGCCGAGCGATGTGGAGATTGTCATTTCGAACGCCACGTCCGTGATCTGACCAAACAGCGATCTGAGGCCTCGTAGCAGACAACCAGCGCCCCACGGACATGTCCTATACACCCCATACCAGTGTGACGACAACGATTCCGGATTTTCGACATTTTCGACATTTCGACATTTCGACATTTCGACAACCTTTTCAACAACCTTTTCAACATAGATTATTGACATGTATTTTTTGACATTTTGACATTCCGACCCTCAAATCGACCTGAGTGGTGCCTAAACAGACATGGGCGGGAACAACTTGACCCGATTGACCGGGCAAGGCTTGGAAGGGCGGTGTAGTGGAGGGCTCCATAGAAGCAAGCCCCACTCATCGGGTGACGTCTACGGATAGACGCCACCAAGCTGGCACTAGGATAAAGATAGAAGTAGCGAAACCAATGCGACCGACAGAGAGGTCCGTTTGGTAGAAGGCGCTCGCAGAAGTCGACGGTAGAAACCGCCGACAGCTAGCAGCAGGTAGACACAGAGATCACTTTGAGTTTTGCTAAACCAACAACAGAACCTTGGTTTGCCCGGAATCGCCAGCTTCCCTCGTAGTGTTCCGAAACCTACTACACACCCTCTGTTAGTCGGTGTTCGGGCGCAGTTGGGAAGTTGGTTCAGCGATCTTGCAGATTTTGCTACACCACACAGGCGACGCAAATTGTATCTGCCACGCTCCAGTAGTCATCGAACTCATCCTCGAGCGTGCGCCGGCCAGCCTTGCTCGCTGGTCACTCTAAATGAACGTATCAAAGGCGGAGATCACAACGATTCAGCGGCATATCACACCGGCAGGAGCAACACCCAGGACTCGAGCGGTTGACGAACACTGGAGACTCATCAGACAACTCGGGTCACCACTTACTGACGCAGACGATCTCAACCGATTAAAGACTTTAGCCGAAGCGACACTCACTCGCCTATGGACGATCTGGCTCAGAGCGCACTACACAAGCAAGTGCGGTACGTTGGCACTAACGAAGTTAGAGCTTCTCGGTAGGCGATAACTACGCCAGGCGCTCAACATTCGCTACCCTCACCATGTTTGCAGTCCAATGCTCTACGAGATCTGCGAAGATCGTCCACTCAAACATCGGGTCATGGTCGCCCACTGGGATCAATTCGGTCACAATCTACGCCGATCCGATATCCCTGTGTACGTGGAAATGGCAGCTTACTTCTCTTCGAGCTCTGCGGGAAAATGGTGGGGCCGTCCACGCACGAAGAACTCTGCCTACAGTACTCGACGCGGATCTAGTATTCGGTGGCTGCGGATACCGCCTCCGCACCGCTCAGGACCTTGAAGACGTACGGCAGTTAGCCACGGACAGGACCAAATGGACGACACTAACGGCATCTATTACGGATTCACTAGGTACCTGCAACGGGAGACCCGACATAAGCGGACACTCTACGCCGCCATTGTCTCTGCAGTCGGCGATGCCTCTCGAAAATCTTTATTACTGGTACTTGGTGGAGGCACGCGAAAATATTCCTTTCAGCTCACGAGTAAATAAAAGTAGAAACTATTTCGTACTTAGCTCGACATCCCGCAGACGAACCCTGCACTTTGCCGCTGGCAACGGCCCTGCGCCTGCGCTCGTCGCATCGCAGACGCTCTCTCACTTTGGAGCTGACCCCCTCGGCCGCACGCCTGGCACACATGGAGAGTCTCAGCCACCCCCCGAGCGCGCAGCAGCAGCTCCGCTCCTTCATGTCGCTCCCCGCGGACGACGAGATGGCGCAGCTGATCCTCGAGGTGCGCCCGCGCCGAGTTGCTCCACTGTATCACTGACACACTAACCGACCGACCGCAATCAGGAGCTGTCGTTCTCGCGGTGCGCGTTCACGGGCGTATCGCTAACTCGCCGTCGAGCAAGTCGGCGTCGGGGCTTAACTCGATCTCCGAGGACGAGGAGTGCGAGGAGGAGTAGACGGAGCGTGCTGCCAGACGCAGGCAATGCAGGGAGAAATCTCGCGGCGGGGGGAGGAGCGTTGCACATCGCGGCAGCCTCCGCTCCCGAGCACCTCGTGCGTGTGCAGCAGAAGCGGTGGATGTACAGCGGACACAGGGGTATGCGATAGCGCGATATTTATTGGGAACATGGGAGTTTTTAGCTTTCTGGCGGTGGTGGCTTCTCTGCAGTGTTCTGGCGGTAGCTGCAGCTGCTGCTGCTTTTGCGTTGCTCTTGTTGCCACGAGTTGAAGCCACCGCCGGACCGCCATGAAGCGATCTACGTCATGCAAAACGGGATGCGCTGGATGAGCTTCTGGCTCAGCAGTCGCGAACTGAATCAGCTGATTGGCAGTACGTGCAACTGTATCTTGTGCTGTTAAGAAGCAGGATGGTGTTCATTAGGGGTGAGGAGCAGGTTCTAAAAACTACCGGTATAGTACTGTAGGTAGCGTTGTCCGTCACGGGGCGACGTCATCACTGAAGGGCGGCGGCCTCGGCGCGCAGCATCTTGCTGGAGGCATCGTTGCTTTCGATCCAGGCCGCGACGTCCGCGGGCAAGGCCGGGTTGGCCTCCTCGTCCGACTGCAGCGCCGG
>JAIKVD010001523.1:0-10497 GCA_024679075.1 Phytophthora uliginosa | reverse complement strand
TCGCGCTACCGATCGAGCTCAGAGGACTCGGACGAGTCGTCCGTGGCAGCGCCACCGCCACGAAGACGCGCGGACTCGGACGAGAGCGATACCAGCGGACTGTTTGGCCGCCCGCCGGTTGTTGAACCACCGCGGCGACGCGCTGACTCGGATGAGAGTGACACTAGCGGACTGTTTGGCCGCCCTTCAGCGCCGGAATCGGCCCCACCGCTTCCTAGAGCATCGTCTTCGCGCAGTTCTCACCGCCGCCAAGTGTTTGATGATGACGAGAACAGTGATGACAGCGACTGGACTAGCGACAGCGACGACGGGAAGAAGACGCCCAAGCGCAAGCAAAGCTTGGCCAGCCGCCGCGAGCAAGAAAACCCGCCGCCTTTTGCCGCTCCCACGCCGGCAAGAAAGAACCAGTTCTTTGACAGTTCGGACGAAGAGAGTGATGCTGGACTTTTTGGCTCGGCTCCTACGACGAAGCCGCGTGTGTTTGCAACAGACGAAGTCGTCGAACCCAAGCAGCGGCCTTCGCTGTTTGCTGAGCAGTCTTCTACCAGCGACGATCTGTTCGGCGGTAGCACTAGCACCCCGATGCGCCGGAATAGCAGCACGCGACTAACCCCACGGCGATCGGATTCGTTCGGCTCCTCGTCTTCGGATGAAGAAGACGGGTTATTTGGAAGTGCCAAGGAAGCGAAAACTCCGACCGCTCAAGCACCGCCACAGGGCTTCCGCTTACCACCGATGGGCGAGACGACACCGAAAGAGTCGAAGGCGCTCGAGTCGAAGAAGAGCTTCCTCTCCAGCGACAGCGATGCCGAGTCTACGACCAGCGGCCTTTTTGGTCGGCCGTCCGGCGCCAAAGACACGAAGAAGTCTCCTGCCGGTGTGTCGGTGTTGCCGCCTCCGCAGCAATCTCGGCGTCTAGATTTCTCAGACGACAGCAGTGGCGATGAAGATGGTGGACTCTTCGGGGCTACACCCGCGAACCCAACTACGCCGGCTCCAAAGCCTGTTGCAGTGCTGCCCACAGCTGCCATTCCGCCACCTCGGCGTCCTACGTATTCTGACAGCAGCAGCGATGACGACGATGACGATGACGGTGGCTTGTTTGGTGCCAAACCTAAAGCTGCTCCTGTCGCGACACCAGCTCCAGTATCGGCTCTCCGTCCGCAGCCAATTCAGCGCCCTCCGCAAAGCGGGCTATTCGGCGAAGGGGATAGTGATGCCAGTGACGACAGCGATGATGGCGGTCTATTTGGTGCGAGCAAACCTGCTGCTGTCGCTGTTCCTCCTCCAGTACCTGTAGCTGCAAAGCCACTCCCAGTAGCTGCCGCTAGACCGCCGCCGGTGGTTACGCGCGACGTCAGTGACAGCGATAGTGACGATGACGACGGTGGTTTATTCGGCGTCCCACAGCCATCTAAGCCTGCTGCAGCTGCACCGGTTGCTGCGCCTGTGTCAGCCCCTCCTCAAGCCCGACAATTTCGTGTCCTCAGCGATTCGAGTGACTCGGATGATGGAGGTCTGTTTGGAGCGACACCCGTACGATCTGCACCGACGCCGGCGACAGCTTCTATCGCTCCTTCAACTCCTGCAGTAGCTCCAACGGTGCCACCGGCTCGACCTCTGATAAACCGGCAGATTTCTTCAGACGATGACAGTGATGACTGGAGCGACGACGATGGCGGCCTTTTTGGTGCAGCTACATCAAAACCTGCCCCTGCAAAACCTGTCGCAACCCCAGTGCCCGCTACAACGAGTGCCCCCGCTCCAGCCCCATCCCAACCTGCTGTACAGTCAGGTTCACTGTTCGGACCGCCCGCAGGCACGGCACCACCCGTTGTTCACCCCCCGATCCCGAGTGCTGCTGCACGAATGCGCGCCGCCGAATCGGACTCAGACTCCGATTCGGACTTTGATTGGGATGGGGACGGCGGCCTCTTTGGGCCTCCAAAGAAATAAGGCATTTGGTTCGAGTGCGTCGATAGACAAGGAAGGAGTGACGATCTCACGTCGATGGAAATAACAAAAGATTTAACTTGAGACGCATGGTTTGTCTTCTTCACGACGACATATTATACTAAGACTGCCCGGCTACCTACATGTATTTATCGGGTCGTCTACTGTGGGTGCCTTCCAAAACACATATAAAACCGGTTTAATCCGTAATTTATTATCTGGATTTTATCCAGAGTCCTTAGGCAGGATCACATTAAGGTACGATTCTTCTCTGATGTAATACCTGTTGATCACGATACGTCAATTATGTTGATCGTTTAGGCGAATACCTGTAACTGTTTATAGTCTGTGTGAAATTTAAATTATGCTGGTATGTTGACCCATCCAGTTAAGATTAAGATTAAATACCTGTTGCATTTTGTAACTTGCATTCAGTTATAATACATGCGACAGATTATGTGTTTATAGCGCAGGAGCAAAAAGCGTAAGATTTTCCTGCATGTATGTATTTGTGCTACTGGAGCAACACGCATCAGATTTTCTTTGCTGCCGACAGGAAACAATAGAGAAACTCAGGCATTACGAGATTTTCACTGCGGGGCGCTGCAGTATATTATGCATCATAATATTATATTATAATGCTGCGCCCGTGATTATAACATAATATTATTATGCATCTAATTAAAAAGAAGAATCGGCCGTAAGAATTTGGAGGCAGTATGTGCAGTTCAAGCAGAAATTCGAGAGCGATAACTCGTTCAAAGCGGCCGTGGAGAGATCCCAAAGGTCTGAAGTAGTAGATGCTTGCAGGATCTTAGATATTGACAAAGAGTTTTATTGAAGGCTAGGAAGTCGACTGAGGAGCACGGCGAGTGTAGGAGACTGGTTGCTATTGAGTTGGTAGAATTGAGAATGAGAAAGAAGTTGGAGCGTGAGCTCTACATGTACTAGGGCTATCCCCTTGGAGTCTCCTCTTGTGTGATATGCAGTAATGGATGGTAAGTTCGCTGCACTTGTTGTATGTCCTTCATTCGGACGAAGTGAGCGTGCGCAACAAAACATCTCACTCTGCGGGCGGAAGTATCCAGCTGCCGGTGGCTGTAAATCATCGTAGAGCAGTGCTTGTCTTGCAGGTTGCAACAGCGTTCAGCACCTTGGCACGGCTTGGCTTCGACCCCCCCCTTCCCGGCACACACACTGTTGAAGGCCTCAAAGGAGTGAAAAGCTCACACCGTTGCTCATTGAGCAATTATGCAGTAGAGGGGCAGTTATTTTGCGTAGTTCCTCACGCAGACGAGATCGCCAGCGCAGTGATTTCGCAATAGTGGAAGAGTGGTCCCAGTTAGGCTTGTACTTAACCCACTGCATACTAAAAACAATAGTTTAATCTTAAAATACATCTGAGACAACGCAAAGCGAAAATATACCAAGGCATTAAACCTAATTTTTGAGTTAGCTAGTGCATTCGAAAGAGCTCGTTGCGAGCTTTCGATTGATATTTTTGTTATAGTGAAAACTTGAGTTCCCGCCAAGATATGTGCGTTTGAAAATTTTAAAATTCAAATTTGTGTTAAGTTCGGATTTTTTTATTGGCTTACAAGGGGTAAATTTTGGCGCTGATTGCGAATATGCAAACGGTTCTAGCCAATAACGCACCGAACACCTTCAAATTTGGAGATAAAGATAAGTTCGCATGACCAGAGAACTTCCATAAAATAGCGATATGATACCATCATTTAAGTTCGGTCTGACACACTTGAGCTAAGATTTCTCGTCGTCTACTGCTCAGTTTGCATCACTCCGTACCTTCATAGAATTACGTTTTGATAGATCATCGTCCGCTAACAGTCACTGCAGCAGCAATACTGCTTTATCGCCGCTAAAGCCCCGCGCATGGCGTGAGTCCACTTCCGAGTGGGGATGCGAACTTCGGATGAGAATGTGTGATTGTGAAAATACAAAACCAGCTTTTTCTCGGCTCTTCACTTATGTCTGATTTTGGGGTTAAATCTTTGATTGGTCGTAGCAAAAAACCTCAAAAGGGTGGATAAGTCTCTTTTCGTTTTGCGTTGTCTCATATACCTAATTTGCCTTTCAGGCGGAATCCCAGTGTGCTGTTTGAGCTGCCGATTTGACGTTCGACTCCGAGCCCAAACGAATAGCGCTTAGGCATTCTAGGCAAAGTGCCTTGTTGTAAGAGGCCTGCGAATAGCATTTAGGCATTATAGGCAGAGTGCCTTGTTGTAAGAGACCTGATTATATGGCTCGCGCCATCCACTACGCTTTTCCACGTATAATGCTGTATAATAATTGTTGTTTTCCGAGCGGTGATCTATACCTTAAAGTTTTCGTTTGTCTCCCAAACCTTTTGGTGAAGGTAAAGATGACTAATCCCAGGTTAAGTGCCGCATCAAGTGCATCGCGAGGGAATTTAAAACCTACAACCTTGTCCTGAACAGATTTATCGAATACATTCGGCAACGTAAGATGATATTAGATATATTTGAGATACTGAGTAAATCGTAGATGGCATAGGAACGTACATGTACTGCCCTTCCGCTGGATTTACATCGAAAATAGTCATCTTGTCTTCGACGATCTCGATCAAGTTGTTAGAGGCACCAATAAATTCAGTTATGTTGCCATGTACTTCTTCTTCATGGTAAAGTTTTCGACTAGATTGTACTGAATCAGTGATTGCAGACTTCATTCGCTCAAGGCAGTTACGAAACAAGCGCTTGTCGCCAGCAATTTCCTCAAACCAGCACAATTTTTTATGACGAAGTTGCGGCGATCCACGCTCTCCAAAGACATTGGTGAGGTGCTGAGTCATGTGAGTATTTGCCGTTCCCAAAAGACTCGTGAGGAGCTTAAAGAAGTTCGACTTTCCAATTTGCTTCTCCATTGAATATAGCACCAGCGTAACCTTCGTTTTGCTGTCTGGATAGTGACAGATGCTACCGATATACTCCACCAACCATTGGTACCTCTCAGAATCATTGAAGCAAGTGATACGCTTCACGT
Organism: Phytophthora uliginosa; assembly: GCA_024679075.1. Classification (NCBI taxonomy): domain Eukaryota; phylum Oomycota; class Peronosporomycetes; order Peronosporales; family Peronosporaceae; genus Phytophthora; species Phytophthora uliginosa. Next base: position 5,520 of record JAIKVD010001523.1, on the reverse strand, counting down.
AGTCGACTAACACTGGGTGCAAGTCAGATTCGGTAATTTCTCCATGAAGATCCTTTGCAAGCAGTGGATTTGCTAAGCTGAATGTCTCCATATCATCTGGATCATGTTCCCATTTGCAGACAGTGTTTGCAAACTTGTGGAATGGAATCGTATCTACATGGCAGTTTGTGGAGGCCGTGCTTACTTCTTGGAGGCGGTATATACCGGCGCCCAGGTGCATGATGCCGTTTTCCTCGCGAACGACATGCAGCGCGTCATGGCGAAATATCACTTTCTCAACGTTGGAGCAGTGATTATGGACAACATATCTGCTAACAAGGCCGTGTGAGCGGACTTGCAGTCCAAGTTTCCGCATACGTTTTTTCATGGATGCGTGTGTCACGCCCTGCACCTACTCGTCAAAGATATGGTGAAGAAGATGACGTGGTTGGATCGGCTTCAAGACGGCTGCTAGAAGCAAGTGATCCTTTTGAAGAGCAATCATAAGATGTGGTCTCCGCTGACCTCCCGCCTGTACGACCTAGGACTTCGCCTGATTGCTAAGCCAGGTGATACCCGCTGGGGATCGCTTCAACTCTGTTTTCGCTGACAGAAAATCCCGAGCAGACACCATCGAAAGCAGAATAGCTTCCACCGCTAAGATGGTCTCAAAGCAAACAAAGGCGAAGAAGAAGACAAGACGCGAAGTTTCGACTTCGTGACTTCCACGGATTTCATGCCTCAACTGAAGAAAGCTGTCAAGGCGTTGAAGCCGATCGATCCAGCCTGAAGCGACTAGAGAAAGATGACGCACCAATCTCAAACGTGTACAAGCTGTTTCTCGACCTGCCAGCCGAGATGGATGACGCGGGGCTTTCATCTGGCGATCTTAAGGTGGCGAAGTTTCTAATCTAGACACGGTTCGACTTCTTGTACGGTGACGCGCACGGCCTAGCCTATGTGTTGGACCCTCGCTACGCGGGAAAGGGGATGGATATGTGGACCCGAACTGCTGTGGGGGGGGGGTTCCTCAGTTCCTGGCACGGGGCCGACAAGACGGATGAGGTGGTCCTCGAGTGACGCGATTCCAGACGTTTCTGGCCGAGTTCAGGGTCAAGTCGAAGCGGCGCTGGTAGCTCTTGTGCGATGACAAGCTGCCAGTGTACGAATTCTGGTGCGGTCTCAACGAGTTTCCGCTTCTCCAAGCTGTCGCTATGCAGCTTTCCGCTGTGCGACTTCAAGCTCGGCTTCGGAACGCAATTTTTCTACCCATGTATACATCCACTCCAAGCTGCGCAATCGACTCTCTCCAGACCAAGTCGAAAAGCTCGTCCACATCTTCTTCAACGCGAAGAGCATCAACGCCGAAGAGCTAGCGACCTACTCGCACTTGGAAGATCTTCTGCGTGGTGAGCAAGATGATAAAATCAGTCATATCGACGAGTCGAGCCGTGACGACGATTTTGTGTACTACACTCCTGGCCGAATTAAACCGACCACCCCTAAACTTTTCCATAACTCTGTCAATTTTACATATTACGCGGTGCGGTTTTGACACGTGTACCAGAACACAGTGCGAAAGAGCTGGCATGTGTTAACGCTCTCGTTTTTGCATTTCTTGGGGTGGCTCACATACAAAAAACTGTTCTGGCGAGGTGGTCCCAACTTCCGGCCACCCCATCCCAATACAAAATCCTATACTAATTGAATGCTGGTAGAGAGTGAAGGTCAAGCAAATGACTTGAGATTTGTATTGGTCCTGTTAGTACACACCCGTAAGCGGACCCCCTCTAATGGAAACATGCATTGGAAGCCTGAACTGACAACAGTGACGTGCATAGTGTTATTCCCGACATCAGAACGAGAATCGGGTCTTTATTGAGCGTGTTACGCGTAAAACTCGGCATGTCGTTTTTGATCCAATCTCTTCATACAAATCGTATGGGTGCCGTCGTGATGTTGCTGTAATTTTACGTCAGTATTCGTTTCTCCCTCAATTTTCTTTAAATTAACTCGACCGCTAGCGCCTTCTGCGGAGATTGCAGTGGACCCTGCTGACAAACGCCCGGTGCCTTCCCAGCTTACATCTTACACCGTTTTGTTAATTTATGGGTGTGTACTAACAGGACCAATACAAATCTCAAGTCATTTGCTTGACCTTCACTCTCTACCAGCATTCAATTAGTATAGGATTTTGTATTGGGATGGGATGGCCGGAAGTTGGGACCACCTCACCAGAACAGTTTTTTGTATGTGAGCCACCCCAAGAAATGCAAAAACGAGAGCGTTAACACATACTAGCTCTTTCGCACCGCGTTCTGGTACACGTGCCAAAACCGCACCACGTAATATGTAAAATTGACAGAGTTATATGGAAACGTTTAGGGGTGGTCGGCTTAATTTGGCCAGGAGTGTACTAATGTGATTTTGAACCTTTAAAGCTAATTTGACGAATAAATTGTAGCTTTTACACAAATGCGATGATTCGGATTAAAATTGAGTGTTAAATTGAGTTTGTTGTCGAGGTTGAATTGTTTTTGGCAGCGTTACCTGACATTGGTAGTGATAAATCTTAAAATGTTTTGCACTCTGAATTTTCTAGTTAAAGCCTGGAACAGCCCACGCAACGATAACGCTACGCTGACCCGCCACTTAGACGTACTATGATACACGACCACATCCGAGACATGGCATGCACCCTGAGCTCAGGATGGCAGGAGGGACTTAACCCACTATAGTGCGGAAGCATTGAGCGCAACCCATAACTACTGCCAATCTTCCGCCGCACGAATGTGACTGGGACTGGACTGACCCCCCGCAAGGTTTCAGCGAACAGAAAAATCAAGAGTGAGCGGCAGTAGTATGTTCTCGGCTGAAGCAGCCAGTTCAGAGAACAGCTCCACCTGGTTTTCTTAAAAACTTCTGATCTTACCCGGCTAGGCTTGTATTACGGCAATCAACAATCTGTTTGGCAATCAAATCTGGCTTGAGGGTGGGATAACAATGAATGGGTGGGTGTTTTAATTTATCCAAATAAAACCCGACCCCGGAGGCCATGGGGTGGGTGGGTGGAATAAATGGTTTATTCACACAATCCTGTATACGGGTAACGGCGACGTGCGAGCTTGGATGAAATGGTCCAAGCCACTGACGCTTCTGTCTAACTTGACTAATGTCGACCGAGGCGAGATCGAGCATGCTCACGATATTGCAGATAACTAATGACCGTAAATGCAGAAGCCGGTGTAACCAACGCCTGCAAAAAAAGCCGCCGACCACGCGTGATATTGGGTGTAGCGGGGTTGAAGAAGTTGTTGAGTGTGGTGGACTTAAAGGTCGAAACGGATGGCTAGGAGAGCTCCGTGGCCCCGTGGTGACCATCGGCAAGCTACGAGCTTCAGGACTTGGGAGCGGGTTAGGTGCTCGAACCGGGGGGCTCGGCGTTCTTGGTGCGAACGCGGTGCAACCGGTAAGCTAGGAACTTGGAGACATTGACGCTGAGTCCTTTGTGTCGGGTCATACGCTTGCGGTGGAGGCCTAGGGACAACGGGAGCGTAGATGTTGTCAATCGCGACCTCGGTGATGTGAACGCAAAATCAACATTGGCCTTGTCGAGAAGGCCTACTCCTGTCACCTGCAAAACTACACACTACACACACTATGATGTTCGGTTGACAACCGACGCTTACGCATTCGCAGAGCAAGCGCCTGTACCCATCTGTTCCGATAACTGCCTTCCCTCGTCGTCGGATCGGTCGAAGTCATCCTACTTGCAAATTATCATCGTTGTTGTTGTTTAGTGCGGTGTTGAGTAAAATGAAGAGTGAGAGATTGAAAGCGTTGCTTAAAAAACTGTAGGGTGGAACGTTGTAGCCTGTGTAGCATGCAGGACATTCGGGTATAAACGGTGAGCAGACGATTATACGTATTTTGATATGGGTTTAATTATATTTGTTAACACAAGTATACGCAGCTTAAGTGAAACCTAACCTACCCTTATCATACACGTGCCCACACGTGTATGATGAAGGGTAGGTTAGGTGCCCACACGTGTAAGCTAAAGTATTGGGTCTAAACTGATCTATTACCAATAGCCGCCTGGGCAGAATGAAAGTTCCAACTTGTGACCAACTTACCCGGCGAAAACGGACACCTTCGTGCCACCACTTGTAAGGACGGAGATAGGGTGTGACGTAGTTGCCGTCACGGCCGGCATTGTCGACGACAACAACCTTTCCAGGCTATTTGTGGTTCTCAAAGTTTTGAGATAAGAATCTAGGATGGTAACGTCCCACAATCATTTAGGTGATTGGTCTAAATCATGTAGGATTGGCATGTATCCTGTGACAGTCTGGAGTTCTAGATGGTAAACATGACAACTACAAGTGTGTGGAAAATTTACACATGCTGATTCGTAGAACAGACAGCAACTGGGATTAGAAAATGATACAGTTTAGGATAGGACACTAGATAGTTCAGGATGAGCCTCTGAGCCACTAGTTTGCCACAGGGCGATTCGTAAGGCTCTCAGCTCAATCTCAATCACTTCTCAATTTGCTTTCAACACAGCAACTCCTTCTCTTCGACATCGACACCGCCCGCAGCGCAAGGACCACCGCCTAAGCAGCAGTCTCTCTCCAACCGCTTCCTCGCCGCTACTTGTGTGACATAGTAGCACTTGTCGTTTCAATCTTCGGATCAAGTTCAAGCGCTCAAGGCTAGGGTGCTTGTGGCCACATAGTAGGAAGCGAGAATCCTGTGATTATTGGTGCGAGCCACATAGTGGGGAGTACTAGGTCTCGAAGGGGTTGTCTTTAAAGCACGAACTGTTACGTTCGGTGGCTAGTGGGTGTGGTTGCACACTAGTGTGGTTTACTCATTTGGATCTCCTTCTTTGGGTCTATGGCTTAGTACTTTCGCTTGTGAATCCCTGCCCCGCCATTGAAAACACGGAGGATAACATCCATTTAGCTACCCACTTGGTGTTGCTTGATCTGCATCCGTTGCTACGACATCTGATTCGGTCTGCTACTTTGCATGGGCAAGCGAAAGTCTCGCGAGCCCGAAGCACCGTTTGTTCAAACTACTGAGGCTTTGACCGATCGTCACACGGAACTCGATAGGCTGCGACAAAGCTTGTGGGTTACGACGGTTAATCAGCTGAAAGCAGAGCATGGTTACTTATGGTGATAATGCGACGCGTCGACGACCTTCAGGTCCTCAAGCTCGTACTCGACGTGCAGCAGGTCCTCGAACTCGCGACTGCGCAGTGAGGAGGATAACTATCCAAAGAAACCCAACCCTGTTCTATTCTATTCTGGTGTGGCGGTGCTCTTCTTAGCGCGAATTCTGAATTATATCAATAGGTATATTTTTCATTTATGACAATATACACTGTGAACCTTGAAAATTCAGCTTCAAAAATGCGCAGCTTGGGCCGACGCGCCCTCCAGCAGCCACAGACGCCGTCGCTCAGTGTCCCCATCGCGCTCTCGCTCTCCGTTGCGCAGTCGCCGCCGGGACCGCCGCAGTCGCAGTAGA
>JAIKVD010001522.1:0-10501 GCA_024679075.1 Phytophthora uliginosa | reverse complement strand
GGGCGCGTCCAATGAGGAGGAGCAGCGCAACATTATCTCGCTGCGGTACCGAGCGGACAGGTAACTAACTTTCTTCATTTTAGCTAAGTTTTATTTTGTTTTGTTTTGTTTTTTCAATCAGAAAGTGACGAACTTTTTATTTTAACAAATATATATATTTTTTATTTGATGCAGCATGGCGGACTCGGTGGCGTCCGACACCAAGCCCAACGCGGAGACCAAGCTGTGGAACCTCTTCGAGAAGGTCTTCTGCTTCCTCAAGGGCATGACCATCTACCAGACGCGCCGCCGTCTCAAGTTCACGATCGTGTCGCAGACCATCATCAACTCGCTGCGTATTTTCCCCATCATCCTGGGGCTGAGCTTCCAGGCCACGGTGCCCGTGCTCATCCTGTACGTGACGCTGGTGCTGGGCTGGCACGGCACCAAGTTCCTCGTGCCCAAGTTCCTGCTCAGCTACAAGATCGGCATGCAGCTCACGCTGCTCGTGGACGTCATCTGGTACTACAAGGGCTACAACGGCAAGCTCAACAGCGTCAGCAGCGGCACGTCCGTGCTGCTGCAGGGATTCTTCTCCATCCTATTGACCATGCTCAACATCACAGGCTTCATGTACGGCTGGAAGCTCCGCCGGATCGTCAAGGCCGTGCAGAACCAGCGCGAGTGCGACCGCGCGGCGCTGGCCACGACCATGCCGTCTCCGCTGCGCGCCAACTCGCTGCACCAGACGCTGTCTATCAACCCGTCCGCCGAGATGGACGAGGACGAAGGCCCGTCCGCACGACGGAAAATCGTGGTCGGTCCGGGTGTCCCGAACAACAGGTTGCGACGCAGTCAGTCTGGGGTGTCAGTCCAAGTGCCCGATGTGTTGAAGACCAAGAAGCGGCGGATGAAGGAGGCAGAGGTACAGGGTGAAGCTCCTGTATTCTGCTCCAACCTCATGATCACGAGCAAGTACACGTACTACAACTTCCTGTTCGTCTTTCTCAAGATGCAGTTCAGCCGACTCGCGAACCTGTACACGACCATTGTGGTGGCGCTGTGTTTCTTCGACTTCTCGCCGGTGAGCCCCGTGGCTAGTCTCACGCCACTGTTGATTGTGTTCGCGACGTCAGCGCTGAAGGACGTGAGTGAGGACCTTCGTCGTCAGAAGGGAGATGCTTTAGTGAATTCCAGGCCGGCACACATTATTCGTCGTGATGTGCTCGACGAAGTGATGCACATCGATGGCACGTGGCAGGACATTGAAGTGGGAGATGTGTTGTTATTGAAGGATGGCGATCAGGTCCCAGCCGACTGCATCTTGCTAGCTACAAGTCGACCTGATGGCCGATGCTACGTCGAAACAGCCAATTTGGATGGTGAGACGAACCTCAAGATCCGACAGGTAGCCAGCTGCACGAAACACTTTTTGACTGCAGAAGAGATCCTGGAGCAGCACAAACTCGAGGTGGAGTGCGACGTGCCCAACAAGGATCTCTTCTACTTTGATGGTGTGCTGAGACTGGGAAAGATTGCAGATGATGCCGTCGTGGATGCCAACAAAGAGGATACCGACACCAGTTTGACCATGGACAATCTGATTTTGCGTGGCAGTGAGAGCCGCAATGCAGAGTGGACGCTTGGACTTGTGATCTACACAGGCAAAGAAACGAAGGTCCAGATGAACTCTGTTGCTGTGCCGCTGAAGCGTAGCTTTGTGGAAAAAACCTTGGATACCATGTTCGTGCTGGTGCTGATGCTGCTTTTCGGAATTTCGATTGCTTGCACGTTGGGAAACAACAACTGGAATCTGGATCTGGCTGACGAGAAGACGCCGTGGTATATTCAGGAAGACTCGAACGGATACATCTTCTTGAGTTACGTGATTTTGTTCAACAACTTGATCCCGCTCTCCATGTATGTGACGATGGAAGGTGTGCGTTTTGTTCACGCGCGCTACATTGAAAATGATTTGGAGATGTATGACGCCAAGACAGATACTCCAGCGCAGGTTCGCAACAGCAATATCAACGAAGATCTCGGCCAGATTCAGTACATTTTCTCCGATAAGACGGGTACGCTGACATGCAACGAAATGATATTTGCAAAGTGCACCATCGGGGGACTGCGCTACAATGACATTGAGGTGAACCCCGCAAAGCCTGCGAAGCCTGGTACTCGGTTCAACGACGGACGCTTGATGGCGCGCTTGAACTCAAACCATTCGACGAAGAAAGAGATCCACGATTTCCTGTTGCTCCTCACGATTTGCAACACTGTGATCCCGGAAACAAACGTTCCCACGTCACCTGCATCTAGCAGTGACTCCTGCTCGGTTCCGACTTCAACCATCAAATACAATGCGTCTTCCCCCGATGAAGAGGCACTTGTGCTGGCCGCCGCCGACCTCGGATACGTGCTCGAATCGCGCGATGGTCCTATGTGCAACACGCTCATTCAGGGAAGACCCGTCTCGTTTGAAATTCTGAATGTGCTCGAGTTTAACAGTGACCGGAAGCGCATGTCAGTGATCGTGCGATTTCCTGACGGGAGCATCGTGCTCTACTGCAAGGGTGCCGATGACGTAATTTTCGATTTACTCTCGAAATCTCAGCCTCAAGGTGTGGCTCATGTGACCCGTGGTCATCTTCAGGAATACGCATCAGAGGGTCTTCGAACGCTGACGACTGCTGTGCGCCGCCTCACCCAGGAGGAGTACGACCAGTGGCACCACTTGTACCGACAGGCCGAATTGTCCATGGAGGGACGTGCCGCGAAGATTGCGAAGGTATCAGCCATTATTGAGGTCGAATTGACGCTGCTTGGTGCCACAGCAATTGAAGATCGACTGCAAGACGGCGTTGAGGAGTCCATTTGCGCTTTGCGGAAAGCTGGCATTAAATTCTGGGTGCTCACGGGTGACAAGAAGGAAACTGCTCTTAGTATCGGCATGTCGTCGCACGTGATCGATGATAACATGGATGTGATCGTGCTGGGTCAGCGCGACAAGGGATCACTGCGTGCAAGGCTGGAAGAGCTCTACGTTGACCTTGTCGAGGACAAATGGGGGTCAGATGAGACCTCGTCGGCCATTAGTGTTTTGTGGGAGGCGTTGAAGCGAGCAATTCTGTATCTGTGGGACCTTGTCAAGTTGGCTCTTGTAGGACGCGATGAAGAAGGAGAGGCCCGGAAAAAGCGGCGACGCTTGCCTCGCCGCCAATACGCTGGGGCTGATGCAACACCGACGGATAGCCCTGCCCACTACGATGAGGTGTATCCGGCACTACCGAACCGCGACCTTTCTGAAAACAGCTTCGAGCGTGGTTTGTGCGACCATGATTTCGAACCAAAAGCGGATACGATGACGGGTGGTACTGATAGTATGAGCAGCGGTGACTACATCGATGAGGAGCTGGAATTTGCCATGGTAATCGATGGCAAGACACTCGCGTTGGTACTGGATGACGACATTAAGTACCTGTTCTTGGCGGTGGCAACACAGTGCAAATCGGTGATATGCTGTCGCTGCTCTCCCTCGCAAAAGGCCTCAGTGGTAAAGCTTGTTACGGAACCCACGCTCATGTTCTCACCAGGCAATATTACGCTTGCAATTGGCGACGGTGCCAATGATGTACCTATGATTCAGGCTGCGAACGTGGGTATCGGTATCAGTGGTAAGGAAGGCCGCCAAGCGGTTCTCTCCAGCGACTATTCTATTGCGGAATTCCAGTATCTGAAGCGGCTACTTCTGGTTCATGGTAACTACAGTTACAAGAGGATCTCGAAGCTTATCCTGTTCTCATTCATGAAGAACGTGGCGCTGTCGCTGTCAAACTTCTTCTTGGCGATGGAGACGATGTACAGTGGTTTACTGATGTACTTCAGCATCTTCTTCACGCTTTACAATGCGCTGTTCACAACGATTCCTATCGTTGTTATCGCCATGTACAATCAGGACGTATCCCCTGCTGTGCTTATGCAGTATCCGACGCTGTACGTGAATGGTCTCAAGAACCGATCGTTCAATTGGCTTTCTTTCTTTGGCTGGTGCGTGCTGGGCGTGTGGCATGCGTATGTAGTCTACGCGGTGCCATTCTTCTCGAACGGTTCCATCGTTTGGTACTTCGCAGGTGATTCGTCGAAGCTCCAATTTGACAAGCGCGATCTGGGACTTTGGGCGGATGGTGTAGCCTCCTACACTTACCTGATCACAGCTTCGACGGTGCAGGTGTCGTTGATGACGAGCAACTGGACGCGGGCTAACGTTGTTTCAACTGTAGGCACGCTCGTGTTCTACTACTTATTCACAGCTTTCTTTTGCGCTGTGTTCGGATGGACCAAGACTGATTTCTACGATACGGAGGTTGGTTACGGTGTGGTGGATCAGCTTGTGCGGGAAGCGTGGTTCTGGCTGGGCCTTCTGCTGGCTGTGGTCGTAGCCATTTTACCAAACTACATCGCCAAGGCTGGACGAGTTCTATTCTATCCGGAGCCGTCACACCTGATGCGTGAGTGGAATCGTCTGGCTAAGGGTGAAGACGCCGCTGTGATGGTTGATTCCCCGCGCCTCGTTCGTCGCAACACGGGCTTTGCATTTTCACACTGCCCCGGCGAAACGGAGATGGCGCTGGGCATCTACCGAAGCAGCAATACGCGAGGACAGACTCGCGCAGGGCAGATGTCCGATCTCTCAGACGTTGGCTTACGAGTGCAGTCGCCATCATCGTCTACTGCAGACGGATCCTCGCCATCTCCGAAGGCGTTGGAGTAGATAGCCTCTCGTACGTACAAGTGTTGAAGAGGACGTGTGCAAGGACCCAGGAAGGGACCCGCATCACGGCCAGTCTAAAGATTTGCGTAGGGAAAGATGCTGCTTTCTCACAAAATAAGCCGCTAATAAACGTCGAGCGCGTGTACAGTACCATGCCACCCGCGTGTATATAACGCCATAACCGCGATAAGCGTAAGTTCGTCCCAGCGCTGACAACCCCATGTAGCAGTTCTTCAGATACCGCCCTTGGTTCAACACTGTAGCGATTATTAATCCAGTTTCCACTCATCGGCTGTAGCGAGTCGAATCCCCAACTGCTTGATCTGCTTCAGACGTTCTTCACAATTCAAGGCAAAACCCACAAGGTCCTGGTGGAAGACCTGACACGCCAGATTCGCGTTCAGGCATGTGAGACGCGCACACTCGGAGATAATTGAGCTAGGCACAATCTGCCTTCCATAAAGCGGGCCAAACGGAGGAATCCCTGGTTTGACGTGTACCTCAGTGCAGTACTGAAGGTCATTCAGCGGTTGAATCACAATATGTACGTCATTGAACTGACCAGAAAGAGTCTGCAAGTCGTAGTCTTCATCGCATTCCTGTACCAATCAAAGCAAAGACCAGCGTTAAAACGAATTTGCGATATAACACTCAAGTCACGGCCGTACCTTGAACACAATGTGGACAAAGTCATTCCCAATATGACGCTTTTTCTTCATTGAAGCAAAAGTTCCAATAACTCCATCAGAGGGACAAGTTGCGGGGACCATCATCGTGGCCACGTGAAACATAATCTGCAAGCACGTGAAGAAATAGAGTTAGTTAGCTTCTCACTAAAAACTACTTCGAAGTACACTAGTTTTCGGGTGTACCTGAGCACAAGCGTCTTTGTATATGAGGCCAAATTTGCCATCACTGTTGTTTGTTGTGTCGAGTCCTCCTGTGTATCCAGAAAGCCCTTCCAATTTGGTAAAGGCACCCAACCCACGCAGGAAGCGTAAGTAGCGCAGCGATCCACCCGCGTTCCCCAAGATAGCAGACTCGGAAGTTTGTTTTTCATCCCGAACATACAGCAAACCAATTTTGTGCGTTTCGTACTCTGGAGTTCGATCCAAAACAGTGAGTGCCAGGTTCAGAGGTGGTCCATCACTAAGTAGCTGGGGGCGATTTTCCACGGTGAGATCAAACAGCTGCATCATCAAGTACATGGGGTCATACAGATCCTCACTTGATGAGACTGAGTGATCTTGCACGCGATCTGGAGAAGCGGTACTCGAGTTGCTTCTACCGACAAACTCCAGCACCCTCGGTGTTACCGCTGGCAATGTTGGCGCTTCACCCGTGTTGTCATAAAGTGAAAACGAATCCATTTCGCTGGCACCTCGTTCATCTTCCTTCTCCAGGTGTGTTTCGTGGTCATCGATGGCGTCATCGTTTTCTTCGAAATCTTCCCTAATAGCACGAATGGCGGGCTTGCCTGGCGAGCTCTCTTGTCCATCATCTCCTTCAGCTTGTCTAGAATTTCTCGCATGCATTCTTGATCTTGATCCACCGGAGTTTCGCTGCGGATGACGGCTCACTGCAATCAATAGCATTATCACACTTGAAAGTAAGCCCAATTCACAACAAGAATGTTATATTGTCCCTGCAACCGTACCTTGAGTATTTTCGCAATAATATGAGGGCGATCCACCGATACCATCATACGCAGGTAATGGTGAAAATGCTGCCGTTGCTGAATGCTGAAAAGACTCTGTCGTCGTCGTTTCGCAATTAACCTCTTGACTGTCAGCATCAGAGCTGCTCTTTGTTTTGCCCTCTGAGCTGGCCGTGCTTTGAGACAATTTTGGAGGATGCAAACTTGACTGACTTGGGTAAGAAGGCCTGAGTTCAGCTGGAAGTGACAACTTTCTCGGAGCCTCACCATTTCTTGCTCCAATGATTTCCGTTGTTCGCTGGGCTAACCCATCAGAGCTTTTGCGACAGCTAGCTTCACTATCCGCATGGATATGAGACCGCGAGATAAGTTCTGATGGATTCAGATGTCGGTTGTGATAATAATTCAACGCCCATCGGCTTGTACAATTAGCTCTCCGAATTGCGAGCGACGCATCTCCACGCGAATTTGTGGTTATCGTTAGCAGCGACCTCCGATACACCCAAGTTCTTGATTTGGTTTGAGACGTACCACTGCCCACCATGCTTTTTGCTTCATTATTCTCGTTTTCTGCTTGTTGGTGGCTGCAGAGAGCCGATGGAGGTAATACGGATTGGGAGTACGCGTAACACATCAAAAAGTCAACGGCAGCCTCGGCAAGTAGGCTGTTTGCTCGACGTGTACACTGCTGTAATGTCGGCATCGCCAATGCTGCAAGTGAAATGCGTTCCTTGCGATCACTTTGATAAATCACTTGGCACAAAAGTCGGAAAGCGAGGTAAGCAAGCTGTTTCGACTTCGCGTATTCAAACCCGAGTAGAAGCGCCTCCACGATAGCCTTACGTGCAGAAAACGCGTTGTCTTCATGTTCTCGACGTAGCATAGGCGTTATGGCACCCAATAACTCTAGCACTGCAACAAACGCGTCAGGTCGAAAATCCCCGTCCACCGTAGTAACGCAACCACGAACAGTTTGCAGTATTTCGTCAAGCTGGCTCAGTACTGAGGTCGGCGCGAGTAGAGTCAGCAGACTCAAAGCTGTTGTTGTTGCGTGCAACAACTTGAATTCAGAATCGAAGAGTTGCCGCAAAAATCCTTGCAATTGGGTTCGATCAATCCGAGTTTGGCGGCTGCGCGACGTATTTGAGCGTGTAGAGGCTGGACCCAGCGACGACTTACTCATAGACCCCGAGAGGGCATGAAAAAGATTACCATGGGATGCTGAATTTTGAAAGCGCGACAGCACACGAGACGTAAAGCCGAGTGGCGTGCCCGATGCGTACGGGTCAGTTTCATCTGCTTCATTGTGTTGGTACAGCATATTCGGCGTAGACGAAGACGAAGATAAGGTCGAGTCATTCGCAGCAGTACCCCCGGTGAACAGGTCCTTCTCGGCAACAGCCAGGCGTAGTTCCATAGCGCCCACCAGACATCGCGTGAGCTCTTGGAGAGCATTATCATGCAGCTCAGCTTCATAGCTTACGAGCAGCTGCAACAGTTCTATTCCCATTACGAGGAACTGAGTCTTTGCGAGCAGCGCTGCCGTCGCCCTCAAACTCGCACAAAACGATACCTCCGTACCATCATTCGCATCCGTACTCATGGACCTCGTTGATGCATGGATCGATCGGACAAGTTCTGCGTCAGTAAGCGGGATTGACCGGCTAACACGTTTACAATCGTCTTGAGACTTCTGATCTCGAGTAATTAAGGCCACTGAATTCTCGTCGCTTGGCTTTCGTTCACTCGGCTGCACGTGAAGTAGTCTCTCAATTTCGTCAGCAATGGCAGACCGACCAAAAGCCCGGTAATCAATACTGGCCACCACTTTAGCCGACACCTCGCTAATATCCACATCTTCGAGAATGGCACGGTTTTCCAACATGGTTCTAATGCCTTTCACCGCCATACGGAAAAGCTCCGCGTCAGGCTCGGCACTGACCAGCGTTAGTAAAGCGCGCAGCGCCCGCGCTACTGGAACACATGCAGCAGTCAATTGCACACCTGCTGCGTTGATTCGTGCAGCCCGACGAGACACAAACAAAAAGCGAGATGTTCGCACCTGCTGCTCCTTCCACTGAAGCTTTCCATCAGTTGCACGAGCTTCACACACATACAACAGGCACGTGAGAGCGATATGCCGAACGGCACGGCTGCGATGGGTTTCAACAGTAGTGGCAAGGAGGTCATACATGCGCACCGTGCGAGCAGGTGGCAAATGGTCGAACGCAGACGAAAAAAGCGCCACAATACCTGATGCTGCTACAAGCTGGGCATCTTCATTGCTTGAAAGCACCATAGCGTTGGCAAGGATTTCGAGCAGCGAGTCAAACTTGACACTTTCCAGCTGACGTGCTACCTCAATGATGAATCCAAGAGCACGATGGCGCACTTCTGGATCGGGATCTTCATACACGCGGCCTAGCGTCGGAATCACTACTTCTTCAATGACACGATCTTCGCAGACGTTGCGGCTTGTCCAAAGATTAACTCGTAAAACCTCAAGCGCCTCCAAGCGAACAGCACTTGGCACAGGAAGGGTGTCACCATCAGAACTGACGCACGAAAAAAACGTGCGCATCGCAGACGACAAAGTTGCCAGCCAGTCGAGATGGTATCCTGGATGGGCTGCCTCCGCACGCTGCCGCAGCAAGAACAGCATCGAGTTCTCGCTAAGATGCGGTAGATAATCCTCAAGAACCTTTAAAAAATCATCCACGTCGCCGGCAAATTGGCGCTGTTCTACAAGCTCTTCAACGGCTTGCAAGGTATCAAGAAGCTCGCGGGGAATTCTAGTCTGCTGAATTGACACCGAAAGCTGGTGTTGCGGTTGATCAGGCAGATCAGTCGTGGGGTGAATTACCGCTGGACGATGCACCTTCACTTCCGATCGCCTATTATCACTGTGTATTGTACGTTGGGGGGCTTCTTCGATTTCGTTTTCATCAGTCATAGACACCCATGGCGTTAGGGTCTGCAGCATACGCAAAATAACATCCCATTCCATGACTAGGCGGCGCTTGTCCTGGTTGGCACATGCGGCTACGGTAGTAGTGGTAGTTGTTGTAGAAGAAGAGCTAGTGCCACTTGATACACCCGCTTCATGACTGGTCGCGTTTTGCCCGCCACTTCCTGATGGATGAGCTGCACCAAACTTTTTGATAAGTCGCTGTAGAGACAAGATGACCTCGAAAATGACGACTCCCCGACAGCACTCCAATGCTCGCTCAAGAGCCAGCAAAATGGGGGCCCACGCGATATCGTCAAACTTCGGCACGCGCTGAGAGCCCCAGCAAGACATACCTACAAAAAATACCGCACCTCGGAGCACCCAATGCGAGTTAGCTCCCATAGGATGCTCCAGCACCTGTAACAGACCCCGCAGAACAAGGAAACCTGATCCTCCATTCAGTAACAGCTTCATCACCGACCACGTTCCATGACCGTCAGCATTCACAAGACAGCACAGCGACCTCAGGCACGCCGGCGTACTCGCTGCATACGCTAAATCGTGGACTGCCAGCACATGGAAGAAGGCGACGAACCTACGACAAGCCTCGAGGTCGCTGCGACTCCAAGCCATATCACATCGCGCGCTTATAACAGACACAATCGCAATCACTTTGTCACGATCCAGCGCCCGCGGACTGCGCCGCAGGATATTCTGAATAAGTCCCAGCAGGTCTCTCTGCGCATCCGACTGCTCCAACAACCGCAGCAGAAACCAGCCAAGCTCCACGTGAAAAGGCTCCAAGTGTCGTCCGTCCTGCGTCAGCGCACGAAGCGCCTTCTGCTGCAGCAGAAAGTCTCCAGAAGGGTGTGTCTCCAGACGAAGATAAATCTTCCTCCTCAGTGCCGGGGTCAGCCTCTCGCCAAAGCGCAGCAGACACAGCTGCACCACTTCAAAGGCCAGCGCGCGCACTCCAGGGTTCCTATGGTCGAACAGGTCTGCGATGCAGTCCAACAGCGCGTCGATCTCCGCGAGCGTCAACGTCACGCGGGACAGCTGCAGTCTCTCACTTGAACTCATCGAGCTCATCGTACTAAACGTCGACGTGGTGCTAGCCACGGAGCTGCGGCGGTCGTCGCCC
>JAIKVD010001521.1:0-10504 GCA_024679075.1 Phytophthora uliginosa | reverse complement strand
CGTGTCAACTGGTGGGAGCGGTTCATGTATTACGCGACCATGGCGCCGTGGGATGAGAAAAGCCGGATTGTTCAGCTGAGAATGAGGCTCTCAGGTTCCCTGAAGGACTGGTGTGCTCAGCTTCCCGACTCCACCCGCTCGGACTGGAAGAAATTATCTCATGTGTTCAAGAAGGAGTGGTGTCGGAGTATTGGCTCGAAAGCTGAGCGATACTACGCTATGGAGATTCGTGACTCGGAAACGCCTCGGATGTTTTTGTATCGGCTCAACCGAGCCGCCAAGAATGCTGATATCGCTTTTGAGAGACCGACTACTGAGCGTGAGGCTCACATCCGCCGTTTCATCAAGGCGTTGAGTGATCCTCGGTTGAAAACCACCCTCCAAGGTCAACGGTTCGATACATTGAGCGAATTGGAAGAAACGCTGCATTGAGGCCCTGCGGCAAGACGAACGTCATGAAGACCGAGATTATCAACAGTAGAAGCGTCCCGCCCAGAACCTGCAGTTTGGTAGATTCAAACCTCAGCCACGCCGAGCTGAGGGTCGAGCATTTATGGCCGAAAGTGCTGGGACGGATACCGAAGTCGGGCGTCACGCCCACTTCTCGGATGAAGGTCCTCCCAGATACGAGGAAGATCCCGGAGTTGAACTGAGCCATCAAGCTCTGAGAGCTGAAGCTTCGGAACCTCAGTCGAGCTCAGCAGTGACGAGTTCGCCTATGGCTGACCCCAACTACCCGACTGCTGTGAGTGAAGAAGATATTTTCCGGGTCGCTGAGCGGTTGGCGTGGAACCCAAAGGCTGACGCTCAACCGTATGGGAGAGGAGCACTCCAGCACTACAGCGCGAAGAATTTAAATGCAGTGAATGTGGAAGTAAACGCCACAATGCCGAGAACTGCTGGAGCAAGCTCATCTGTGGACGCTGTCATGATGAAGGTCATCCTACCCAGTATTGCAGACGTCAACCATTTTCGAAGTGTGGCGATTACCATCGCCGGGGTTTGTGTGACATGTGGTCAGCACTCAAGACAGTGCGGGAAACTATCCGTGCTGGGGGGTCCCTCGAGGGTATCGACCCTGAGATTGATCGGCAACTGCTGGATGACTCGGACCCTGAGACGCCGTTAAACCACTAGGCTCGCTGGTTAGTGAACCAGTGCGTGACGAGCCGAAGTCCCAAGCGTTGTGTGTATTTGCATATGTGGGCCCAGCCCTTCCATGTTGGCACAACGATAACCCCAAATGTATGAATTCATCTGACGAAGCTTGCGTTTATCCGAAGTCGACGACCTAGACCCAAAGCTAGAGTTTGAGAATCATCTCGAATTCGTCCTGACCTATGGTGAGCGCTATGGCTGGTGGAGTACGCACGCTTTGGTCGGTGAAAAACGTGATATGGCGATGGTATATTGAGCAATTTTCAACCACCGGACTCAGATCCTGATGGATACGGGAGCCACGACGAGTATAATGAGTTTAGACCTTGCACGCAGGTTGAAGCTCAAGCTCAGACGTGGTCACCGACTCCGAGTCGTGGGTTTTGGAGATGTTCCGACGTACGCTACCGCTCAGGCTAAGATCAAGCTGACCCTCGGCGTACGAGTGGTCTATGTGATGATGTCTGGGCGGGCAAAATTGGAGCAGGTTTGGATTGCCTTTTAGGGATGGATTTTATGGTTCGAATCTGTGCTCATGAAGGTGTAGTCCGGCTCCCAGATGAAGAAGCCCTGTTCTTGGTTGGAGGTCCCGAGATCAGCCACGTTGGGCTCGAGGTCGGCGTGTCATTAGCTGAGACGATCCGACTTCAGCCTGGACGATCTGTGACTCTCCCAGTCAAGTATTACCAAGCCAAGCTAGACAAAGTTGAGGAATGGGTTGGGCGAGGTGACCAATGGGTGACGCAGTTCATCTATGGGACTGGGAGAAAACCCAAAGCGGTTAAAGTGGTGAACGTCTCAGACCGAATGGCCCGCATTACTAAACACACTGTAGTGGGTGTCTGATTGAGAAGGGATATTTGCATCAAGGAACGTTTCGCCCGACCTAGGTCTCAGAAGTATCGTGAGTGGACTGCGCTAGCTTATGAAGCTGAGCCATCAGCAAATTACCTGAAGCTAGAAGAACTGTTTGCACGACAAGCTGAACTCAGAAGTCCACCCGCCGTTGAGAAGCCGACATACCCATGGCCCAAAAAGTTGTTATTGGCTAAACGCCTGCCGAAGAAGGATGGTGCTGAACTTGGTAGAGCTGAGCCTCGTGCCTCAGCTTACATGGTGGACACACTCCCTCAAGAACGGCCTGAAAGAGCGATAAACCGAGTTGGCCAAGACGATGCGACTCGAAACTCGCGGCCATCTTCTGTTGAGGATTTGCCCTCGGTGGATATTCCTTCTGAACCATCTAGCTCGCTTAGAGCTGAGGAAGACGCTGAGATTGTGGGGAACGAGACTGAAGATGTTCCAGCCAGTGATGAATCTGAACCGGAAGTAATATCACGGGTGATGATCGGAGGAGGCACTACCACTCATGGAGCTCGGAAGGAATTGGCGAAAGTATTCAAAGCTGAGCCGGTTGATTTCGTAGCTGAACCTGTGTCTCGGCTGAGAGAATCCCTCGCACGATGCATGCGGCTGGAAATTGATTTCTCTGATGAAGCTGAAGCGACCGTGTATTTCCACGAAGGCACGGAACTGCTGAATGATCTCAGAAACCAGTTGGCTGCGCTTCCTGAGTTCGCGCAATTTTGGAGAAGCATCACGCTAGCTTCCTGGGAGATGGGAATGCGGTTCCAGCCCCAGCCAGTGGCGTTGTTTGTGACTCGGATGTTGGAGACGCCAAACCCGTAGCTCAGAGGTCCAGACCCATTCGACCTCAGCACCTTCGGAAAGTCTATGATCTGCTCGAGAAGCTAGTTCAGACAAAGCTGATTGAGTATTCAGACTCAGACTGGGCTTCGCCAATTGTCATTGTGATGAAGAAGAATGGAGTCGACATCCGACATTGTATCGACTATCGCCTCGTGAATCAGCTGATCAAGCTCATGCATTATCCATTATCTTTGATTGACGATTTGTTGATTGGGTTTGAGAGTACGCTGTGGTTTCTGAGCTTGGATATGGCTAGTGGATTTTGGGCTGTGCCGATGACGCCGAGAGCGAAACATATCTCAGCCTTCATCTGTCCACTAGGACACTTTCAGTGGACGAGGATGCCATTTGGACTGAAGAACGCTGCGCTGATCTATCAACAGATGTTGGACAACTGCTTATGGGGATTCGTACGTCTCCCAGCCTCTGAAGAAGCTCAGGTCGACGCAGATGTATTGGAATTTCTAGGAATCCAAGTTGAGAACCCAACCGAAGAAGAATTGTCCACGTTAGCTGAGAGTATGACTGTCTTTCAGAGGAATATTCCAGCCCCGCCTCAGCTGAACCCGGTTCTAGGACGAAGCTCATACATTGATGATATCGCGTACGGAGCGGAGACCTGGGAGCAGTTGTGTGTCGACCTGGATCGACTCCTATATCGGTTGAGATATTGGGGGATTTCAGTGAGCCTGCCTAAGAGTGAATTCGGCAAGAAGCCGATCTCGTATCTGTCCCATGAAATTGGAGCTGAAGGAATTCGAGCTAAGCCAAAGATAGCTAAAGGCGTGAAGGATCTCCCGTTCCCGTCGACACTGAAGGGCGTGCAGTCATTTCTGGGAAGTCTGAATTATTACAACATGTTCATCGAAGACCTCCCAGTTATCGCAGCGGTACTTTATGAGTTGACATACGAACAGACCCGAGCTGGTCGAGATCTCAGCCGATCCAAGGAAGCCTTTGAAGTCCTGAAGCGGAAGATTGTATCGACGCCCCTGCTCAGACACCCTGATTCTCAGAAGCCGTTTGTCATCATCGTCCACGCTAATCCCTAGGCTGCGTGTGCTGTTCTGGGTCAAGATCATGACGGAATTATTCTCCCAGTTCGTTTTACAGGGAGGGTTTTGCATGATCAAGAGCTCAGCTACCACCCCGCTGAGAAGGAAGCGGTGGCGTTGATCGGAGTCCTCCGAGTATTTTATACGATGCTGGTTGGGATGAAGCTGATCAAAGTCTATACCCGTCACTCAGTGCTGAAATGGATATTCAAGTCACGGTCACTTGAGGGGCGTTGCGAACAGTGGGCAGTGTGACTGGCCCCCTGGCCGTTGGAAATTCACAAGATCCAACGAGATGAAGACGGCTTGGTGGCAATCATGGGAGCGGGTATTACCCCCCGTGATAAGCTCGACCAAATAGCCGAGAGCCTCATGCCAGCCAAGGGACAAGTTGTCCGAGCCCCGCCAATCAGTCCGGAGGTGCTGGAAGCCGATTATGAAGGTTGGCTGCTCAGTTTTGACGGTACTGCTAAGATGTCAGATCGACGAGGCTCAGCAGGTTGTATCTTGCGGAAATTACCTTCCTGGGATGTGATTGAAGCCCGAGGTTTCCATTTCGAGGACGCTACTGTGAATAAGGCTGAGTACCATGGACTGATCGAGGGTACGAAGATGGATCTGGCCAGTGGGATCTCAGAGGTAGTGATTGTTGGAGATTCTCGGATCGCCATTCAACAAGCTCAGGGACTCATCCAGTGTCTGAACCCAAGACTTCAACTCCTACTCAATGAGTTCGAGGAGCTTCGCCCGAAGTTCAAATCGGTGAGGCTGGTTCATGTCAAACGATAATTCAACGCTGCAGCCGATTATCTGACTTCAAAAACTTTGGTAGCTCGGAGTGCAGTAGTATTGGAAGACCCAGTGGAGTTGGACCCGCTGAAACAGCTGAACCGAATCGCGGAGAAGCTAGTTCGAGAGCAACCACCTGCTGATGAGAGTGAGCTCAGCGGCTCAGCTGAAGCACAATCGAAGATTGTACCTGAGCCTGTGTCGCTTGTTCAAGCTGCTGAGCCTTTTGTCGCCAGAAGCTAAGATATTCGCTGTCACCCGAAGTCAAGTTCGAGCTGAAGAAGACGCCGTCGAAGAAGACAGGGACGTTGGCCAAACCGAGACCGCTGTGTCTAGAGAAGCGACCGCGGGACTCTCTCCTGAGGCTGCAACCCCAGCTATGGCAATCGCTGAAAGGTGGTGACGCATCTTAGCCCAGCAAGGATCGGAGCCCTGGATCAGAAGTCTTCGAGACTATCTGAAAGGAAATCTGACAGAGTTGTCTTCTGCTGAAGCTGAAGATGTAGCCAAGAACGCGAACCAGTTTGTCTTGGATTCTCGTGGGGCCTTGTACTATCTGAGCCGAGCCACGCCAAATCGGCCTCGAGACGAAGCTGAAACCTTAAGGTTGGTGGTTCCTCGCTCGCTTCAAGCTGATCTGTTACATCTGTGTCATGAAGACTTTCAGGATGCTCATCAAGGAATCACTCGGACGTTTGAACGACTGCGCCGAGAATATGATTGGTCTGGGATGTACGCAGATGTGGAGCGATTCGTCAAACAATGTGGGGACTGCGTAACAGCTAAAGGAGCTCCGCCTAATCCTGGCCCGTCACCTGGAAATATCTTGGCGACTCGGCCTTTTGAAGCGGTTTCTATGGATTTCGTCACTCATCTGCCCAAATCTGATCGTGGCAATGTATTTCTTCTGCTGTTCCAATGTATGTTCTCCGGTTTCGTGATCTGTAAGCCGATGAGCTCAACTACGGCTCAGGAAGTGGCTGAAGCCTACATGGAACGGGTGTTTCAGCGTTTCGGCGCAAGTGAGATGATTTGTCACGACCGTGATCCCAGATTCATGAGTGAGGTGTTCGCGAAGTTCAGAGAGATGTTGGGAAGTCGGCAGAGAGCTACACTAGCTTATCGACCTCAGGCCAATGGGCAGCAAGAGAGGTCGGTCCAGGTTGTGATCCGAGCTGTCCGAGCCTATGTGACTGAGCCAGATCAGAGCGACTGGGACGACCAGGTTGAGAAGTTGATGTGGGCTTTGAACACATCCTTCGATGCTACTCGCCTTGACACCCCGTTTTACTTGGTACATGGTTGGGATCCCCAGAGTACCGTTTCAGCTATGCTAGGCCCCGGCCGACTGGATTAGATCAGAAGACCGCTTACGAGTGGCGTCGAGGTGTTCAGCGACAATACGACTACGCTCGGGCTTGGGCCAAAGATCTTCAAGCTCAGGCTAAAGCCAAACGCTCGGAAGCTCAAACCAAAATCTGGCAGGAACTATCTGAAAGACTCAAAAAAGGCTTCGCGGTTGGAGATGCGGTCTGGCTATACTTGGCACGAGTCCAGCCTGGACTGACGAAGAAGTTCGCGCATTCGTGGCATGGACCATTCCGAATCTTGGAAACCTCGGATGATTTCAGATGTAAGCTGAAGATTGAAGGCTCAGGTATTAAGTTATATCCCTGGGTGCATGTGAGTCGGGCTAAAACCGAGAGCTCTGTTCCCAGACCGCCCGACCGAAGAAGTTGAAGTCGCTGAAGAAGATGATTTCGATGCTGCTCTTCTGGCCGAAGATGTGGACGGTCCCGATGAAGCTCAGAGTGAATACGAAGTTGAGAGCATTCAGGACGTTCGCTGGGTGAAGCGGACTCGGACCTCGAAACGAGTCCGAGAATATCTGGTAAAGTGGAAGGGGTACTCTGAGCCGGATTGTCTACCCATGTCTCAATTGAATTGTGGAGCACTACTCTATGACTTCAATCAAGGCGCCAAAGCACAAGCACGCTTTCGAGCTATGAAGCTGAAGATGAACTACCTGAGCCTGAGACTCAGTAGTGAACTCAGCTGAAAGAAAATGTGCATGTCTATTGTAAAGTTAAAAGTTTGAGCTTGTGTTGCAAGTGTGATAAGCGAGAAGGGCATGGGAGTCACGCGCCGAGAAGAAGCTAGAAGAGGCTGGCGGCTCCAGAATGAGATGGAATTCAAAAGCTGACGCAAAGATCGAGTGATAAGAATGTAATGTTACGCAACTGTTCCGCTACACTAAGTCACTGGCTCGGCTTGGGATTACTTTCTCTTCTTCTTGTTGGCTTCAGCCAGGACGGCAGTCAGAGTGTCGTGATCGTGCGTGGGGCTTGGAATAAGGAGGTTCTCAGTTTGCTCGGAGTCGCTTAGCAGTTGGTTAGCGAGAGTAGCAGGAGCCAGATTCAGGAACACGTTGTCCGAGCGCCGAGTAACCCATTGAGTGCGAGCCGGCTCCAGATCATCAACCGTGCGAAGTTGATCCCGCAGAGGAATTCGGAGCTTGGGATCCCGAGTAATCCAGTAACACGGGTTCTGGGGAACGACCCAAAGTCCAGGCTCGAACCAAATCCTCTCGTTGTAGCCCGGAGTGTCTCCACTTCAGTCATCATCTTCTTGCGATGGTTGTCGAAATCCGAGTGGCGATTCTTTCGATCGCGATACAAATCCGCCAACTCTGGGATGATACGAAGCTCGGGCGTACGGTAATAATCGTAATCTGTATCCGGAGTAACCCAATGATAACGCTCGCAATACTCCCGATGCCAGCGACTCATGAAGCTCAAAATAATCTTGAGAGTCTCATCCCAGAATGAGCAACCAGTGAACAGGAATTCTCGCACGTCAGCTCGAGTTCAGTCCCACGAGTATGGAGCAGGAATAGCACGCTGAGCGTAAAACAGGGATACCCTGTTCTGGGATTGTTTCAGCGCTCGAACTTTCAGAGGCGTGTAGACACTGGGCCGGTTGGGCAACTTCAGCCGATCCGCCAAAAGCATTACGCGATGGGTCCGAGGAGTGCTAGGCGCGGATCCGGTTAGATCAATGGCGTCTGCTTGAGCTGCACTGCCTGCTGAAGCATCCCGCTTAGGGCTGTTTGGCAAAGGCGACCCAGTCAACGAAAGCCGTCGCGCTTGGCGAACCGGCTTGTTCCGAGACGAAACAACGGGCTTGGCGGCTGATGGTGGGATCTGAGACGAAGTCGCTGCCCGAGCTGGACTTGGCAAACGCTGGATGGAAGACGACGAACCAACAACTCGAAAACTTGGTCTCGAAGCAGCTTGGAGAACGTAAGGTCCACGATCATCGGTGTCTTCATCCCGCGCTGAGATCTGGATAGAGGTTCGGAGACCTGGAGGAACCAAAGCCCCAGCCTTGAAAGTTGCAGCAGCTTGTGTAGGCGCTTCCAGTGACCTCCCAGTGAAGAGTTATCGGCGAGGAAGTCCATCAACGAGTCTGGCGAAAATGTGTTCGCAGACGCCAACTCATCTTCCAGATCCTTGACGCGTGTCGCCACTAAGTCGTATTTCCGCTGCAATGTGGCCAAATCTGCTGCCGAAGCCCGGAGTTTATCCTGCAAGTCAACTTTCTCCGAGCTGAGCCGACCCGCTACTGCTTTCAGCGTGTCCACCTCAGATCTCAGAGAAGAGACTTCAGCTAAAGCGTGGAAGTAGCTGGCAGCTGCTGAGATCGAGCCCGTTCGGTAGCCAACAACTTGGCAGTCGCGGCGTGCTCAGTCCGCTCCTTGGTCAATGCCCCAACCAGACCAGCGCACTCCGTTCGGAGAAACGAAATGAGCGCTCGGGCATCCGCTTGGGTGGTTGGCTGAGCTTCCAAGCTTAGAAGGAGCCGAGTAGCCAGCTGCAGGTGATGAGTGGTGTTCAGGACACGCAGAGCGAGCCCATCTACGCCATAACACTGAACTAAAGGCAGCATTTCGTGCTCCATTGCCAAACGAAAACGCGTGTCGCAAAAATTGGTGGGGTGAAGAGGGTTCGCTTGCAGGAGTTCAGTGGCGGCATCCCCCCCCCCACCAAGAGCGCTCAGCCGGCTCAACTCGCCATCCGAAAAGACCGGCACGGGAACAGATCGGGCAAGGCCGTCCGGCATACCCACGAGAGTCTCTCCACGACGGACGTCGAAGAGAGAACCCGGAACATGCACGATCGCAGGAGCAGGAGCCGCTCCTGTGCCCAACGAACGCACCGGCCGTATCAGGGAAGTCAGAGACGGCGAATATTGCGTCATAGAAGTCATCAACACGGTTGTGGAGCTGCATGTGTTCCACCGACAGCTGCGGCGAGTTGCAGGAGTGCAGCAGGCGTCCTTGCAGTGGCCAACGACGAACTCGAAGCCGCCAGTGGCGTACTCGTGGCCGCCGGCAGCCCAGGAGCCATCCCCGTCGAGCTTGAAGCCGCATCCGCACCATCGGAGCTCGAAGAGACGACCGACGTGTCGCGTGGAGCTGGCGGGGACGCACTGGTGGTCGCGAGACTGCTGGTGGAACCGTCCATGCCCGAAGACACGTCCCTCGTGGTGCTGCAGACGCGTAGCGAGGCGTCCGAAGCGGCGAAGTCTTGAAGTGGCGTTGCAGGAGCCGCAGGAGTGCCCTGCGACGTCGATTCTTGCTCACCGCTGCTCTGACGAGGAGCGGGAGACTGCTGGCCAGCAGCGCCGTTGTCGGCCATCAGATGCGAGGTCGCGCGGAAGAGCTGTGGGCGGTCTTGCGGGTCGCGTGGAGAAGTCGCTGAATGGTTGGGAATCACAGCCCACAAGTTTGGCAGAATCTGACGCGGGGGGCGCGACGAGGCGATCGCAGGCATCCTCAGTTATGAGCACCAATATCAAGTCACGAATGAGCTCGTTGAACTCGGGTCTCATAAGGGACGATTGTGACGAGGCACGCATGGGCTTTTCCCAGCGGGCCCCTTCGCTTGGCTGCCGGATCTTTCTCCCAGCCACTATAACGAGTCATGATTGGTGGAAAATGGTCAGCAGGTGGCGTGACACCTTGAAGAACGGCGGACTCTTCCCAGCTATGAGCATCGTTGACACCGAACTATGCCATGACCACTCGCTGAAAGCCAAAACAGAGTTGCGGACACCGACGGTCCTCTCCGTGACGGACGTCGCTGAGTCTAGTTGTGGCATTCTGAGATTCTAGATGTTCGGCAGAGTGATCGCCGAGTTCCTGATGGCTCAGAGGTTATCTTCCAGTTTGAGATGACCTGGTTATGAAAGACAGTCTGAGATCGGACAAGACTCAGAGATGGTTTGCCAAACCTTGGAGGACTCAGCTTGGCAGAGATGGACATCTGGAGACATTGCAAGTCTCCGACTCGGTGAAGGCTCAGGAGCTCAGAGTGATGTGGGTGATGAGATGTTGCAGAAGGTCGCTGCGAAGGGCGGGTCATCAAGTGATTGCTTACCCAAATCAGCTTTGACGCACGGTCGCACCCATGTGACGCGCACTCAACAGCCAATCACTAGCACGGAAAGTGGTGTAATCAGGAGGCTACTGACCACCACGCTAGACTTTAACGGAGCCCCGCCAATCATCGCGCCGGGTCTCATGTGGAGACGTTGAGCACCGTTGGTTTGCGGGCCACTGTCATATTGAAGCGCCGCTCGCCGTAGGCCTGCAGGCCGCTCGCAAGACGATCTTTCTACCTTTGTTTGGGTGCTCTCCGAACGACGCTGTGCCTCCCCCCCCTTGATAGGTCTTTGTTTACATGTGTAAAGTATTAATCAGAATTGAATTTGCCCTGAAGGCCGCAAGC
>JAIKVD010001520.1:0-10507 GCA_024679075.1 Phytophthora uliginosa | reverse complement strand
CTCCGCGTCCACTCTGCCAGCCCGAGCCGCGGCCGAAGGTACGCGCCACTGGACTCTGCAGCGTCTGCGGCCCATTCTGACGCTGTGTCTTGTGTTTCGAGCAGAAGCAGAGGCGCTGGACCCGGTGCCAGCCGTCGCGGCCTTGGAGCGGCACGTGATCGAGCTCGAGTTCGAGCGCATGAACAGAATAGCGCGAGGAGACGTGGGAGACGACGGTCGGACGCCCGTCATACAGCAGGGATGGCATCAGGCGGAGCTCTTGCTCGACGGACAGACAGGGTCGACCTCGGGCAGTGCAGAGGACACGGAGACGATCGTGTTCCCTCAGTCGCAGGACTGCAGTCGTGATGCCAGTGTTGGTGGTGCAACGTCAGGCTCAGGATCGTTGGAGAATGAAGGCGCGGTGCTGGCCATTACGTTGGGATCGAATGGACTGGAGGTCTCGCTCGGATCACTGGGCTCGGCTGGTGGCGATGTCTCGGCAGGATCGGGATCTGCTGGACTTGGGGCGTCGGTGGGGTCGTGTGGACTCGACGCCACAGTGGGGTCGGCTGGACTGGATGTCTCCGTAGGATCAGGATCGACGGAACTGGGAGCTTACGTTGGCTCTGGAGGCCTCGATGCCACGGTGGGATCACAGGGCCTGGACGTCTCGGTCGGATCACACGATTTGGATGTGTCGGTATGTTCGGGAAGCTTTGGCGCTACCGTTGGGTCGGGTGATATCGACGCCATGGTGGGGTCGGCTGGACTGGATGGCTCCGTAGGATCAGGATCGAAGGAACTGGGAGCTTACGTTGGCTCTGGAGGCCTCGATGCCACGGTGGGCTCACAGGGCCTGGACGTCTCGGTCGGATCACACGACTTGGATGTGTCGGTCGGCTCGGGAAGCTTGGGCGCTACCGTTGGGTCGGGTGATATAGACGCTGCTGTTGGATCGCGTGGCATTCACGTTGACGCCAGCTCCAGGGACGTTGATGCTACTGTTGGATATGGCGGTGTCCACATTGGCGGTGCCAGCTCGTCGGATATCGATACATCTGTAGGCTCTCGCGATGTTCACATGGCTGCCAACTCGTTGGATACTGATGCTTCACCTGGCTCTGATGCTTTTGAGGCTACTACTAGCTCTCCATGTGCCACCGCCCCCATCAATTCCGGTATTGGCCAAACTACTGCCAGCTCTTCAGACGGGTTTGGTGGTATTCAAGTTGTCGTTCGCTCGACTGATGACAGCGCAGCCGCCGCAAAGACTGCATCTCCAGGAAAACGGGTGGAACGGTCGATTATCCTTCAAAGGACATCAGCACCGAACATGCTGGGGACCTCGACCGAGGGAACTCC
Organism: Phytophthora uliginosa; assembly: GCA_024679075.1. NCBI lineage: Eukaryota > Oomycota > Peronosporomycetes > Peronosporales > Peronosporaceae > Phytophthora > Phytophthora uliginosa. The sequence goes on along the minus strand of JAIKVD010001520.1, from coordinate 9,163 downwards.
TTCGCCAGCATCGAACATGCCGGCCTCAACCGAGGAAACTCCTTCGCCAGCACCAGCCAGTAACTTGACAGCCTCCGCAGAGGAAACGGCGGTGCCAACGGAAGCATCGTCGTCGGTGAACTCTACGACGCCGGGATCATTCAGCGGGTCGGAAGAGGTTGTCAAGGTTTTCTCGCTTACAGCAAGCAACAGCTCGTCGAGCGAGTCCGAGTCTGGGAGCAAAAACTGGGTTCGTCACAGGCGACTTTGCTTTCGATTTTATGTTACCGGTATCAAACTAACTTTTGCTGCGCATGTATGTTCTTTTATGAAGTGGAGTGGCAGTGTGGATTACGTGCCGTATACATCTACGTATTGTCGGTGCAAGTCAACGGAGTGCCAGAACGAGTTCCCCGGTGAGTCTAGCGGGTCTACATGCGAAAGCAAGCTTTCCGATGGATCTTGTCCGTCGGGATACAAGACCTGCGTCTCAACAGATTCGTACAAGGTCTCAACATCGACAGTCACCCCTAACAGTGTTGCAGAAGCAACGTTCACCCTTCTGGCTGCGGATATCATCGGAGCGTTCTACAATTTGGGAGAGGAGGATCCTGTGACCCGTAAAAGCAAGTGGTGGGTCACCATCTCGCTCCCAAGCGGGTGGAGATTTGTGGCCTGGGAAAACACGGCAGTTGGCGTGACGCTGCGTGACGACAACAATGAGACTACTGCCACCCATCGTGTACACAGCTGTGCGGACGTGACAAGCATCAAGAACTGCGATAGTGATTCCCACCGTTACGGCTTCGTCAGCGTTATGGATCTGCTCGATGGTCGCGAAGATTTGATGACGTCGAATTCGGGGGGACCGATGTCTTTCGTGCTATCGAAAAGTATCGTCACAGGCACTAGTGCTTCCAGCAGTTCCGTCGGCGTGAGCGTGTCGCTATCTTACGAGACATCTACTGGAACGCTTAAATCTGCAGCTACTTCTAGACGCACTCGGGAGTTGACGATGATTACTTCGGGGTCAAGCATTGCATCTACCTCAGCCGAAGATTTTAGCGCTCTAACGCTCGCTACGATGGCGTTGCCTCCCGTCAGAAAAGGACGCTTGGATGCATCACTGTTGTGGATGGAAGAGGATACCGAGATTATGATGTTGTCTTTTTCCACGTCCTCCATCGTTGGCCCCAACTCGGACAACCCAAAAGTATGTGCCAACTTGCGCTCATCATACTGCGCGAGCAAAGGGCGTGAACCTGTTTCGACTGTTACCTTTGGGTCCTCTGCGGAGGCCTCATATGTCCAAGGTGGAAACCCGTTCCTGAACCTATATGCTGATCCGGGTGAGACCAACCTCAACATCGAGAGCGATAACAGTACCTACTTCTGCGTGACCGATCTTCTTCCTTCGGGTGTCAAGACAAACGACTCGTGGGAGATCAGGACGACCTTCACGTTCCAAATCCAGGTGACTAATGTGGCGTGGACGGGTAACGAGGAGCAGGAAGATGACTACACCAGTGGATTCCGTTTGCCTTCGCTAAGCGAGGTCATTCTTATGGACGACAACGATGTGATGGGGAGTGATTGCGCACAAACCTTAGTGCATGCGAAGACATGTACGTAGCTGACTATTTCAACCTCTCTTTCGCGAATTGATTACTGACGATTCGTCGTGGAATTGTTGACACAAGACTCGAAGTACACTCTGAGTGTGTACAGCGTGATGTCCATCACATTCTTCGCTGTTGCGTTGGCCGGTGCTATCCTCGTTACACGAATGGTATTTTTATTATTTTCCGCGCTAGTGAAATATCGGTGACTAACGACACACGTGCTGTTTACAGAACGGTATTTCTTTTTCGAGACCGACGTTCTACAACGATATGACATCGCTCTCTGTGATGATGATCTTCATTCTGTGCATTGTTGGCAACGCTATTTGGATTAGCGTGTCGACAAAAGCGTCATCTGCCAGCGGAACAGACATCTACTACCTGCTTTATGCCATTTCTGTGTGCTTCACGTGGACGATGATGACCTCGGTGTGTTTTCACTGGGGTACTGTACTGTTCCACGACATGGGGGCGTCGGGGCGGTTAATTGTGTTCATCATTTACGTGATCATCAATGTGGCGTTCTACGGTGTTCAGCTTTTCGGAGTCGTGAGCCTCACCGACTTCTACAAGTGCGCGTACGATGACTACCTCAAGAATCCATTTTACATTATGCGCCTGTGTTCAGATGACTATTGCCCCGATTTGCAGCCAACACAGTGGAAGTACGCGGTGAACAACGTTTGTAAAGACGTCAGCTACTCGGACTGGTTCTTCCCACTGCAGCAAAGTGCTGAGTTGCTGATCTTCCTCACATCTGTGGCGTTGCTGGTGCTGGGCACATTCGTGATTCAACGCGGTGTGCGTTTGATCGATCAATCCGGCGACATTTTTGATGACCACGTGGTGAAGGTGATGAAGAAATCGTTGATCACGTACCTGGCGGTGATTCTGTCGATTGCACTCGTGCTCGGAACGTCCTGCATTATGAACTCCATTTTGCACTGGAAGAATTGGAGCATCAACGCTGTTGTGTGGTACATTTTCTCGATTTGGCTTCCGACTCTTGTACCTCCGATTGGGTTCTTGCTGCTGCAGTGGAATCCACGGCTCCACGGTATGAACTGGAATCCATCGTTGCACGTGAAGGACCCGCAACTGCTTCACCGCACCATGTCGAGCATTTCCGATAAGGTTGAAAGTGGAAAGTTTGCCGTTCCTTTGGATGCCTCAGGGCTGAGCGATGGCTGGGCAGGCATCCTGCGTTTTCCTGATACCGAGTACAATCCCATTGGCCAGGAGAGTGTGGATGGCACACAGAATGTACTTGCACTAGCTGTCCAGCTCGTTTCGCCAATCCCTCTTACGCACGCGTGCTTTGTTGAGCTCTACGTTGCGGAGAAGACGGCTTCTGAAGCTGGCGAGAATGACGTCACCGGCGAAGACTACTACGAAGATCTGCCAATGCTGAGCTACCGCCGTTCCTCGATCAGCACGTTCATCGAGACCGGACTGCACCAAGAGGGAATTCTCAGCCGTCGTAGCCATTCGTTGTCGCTACTTGGCGGTGGAGCTTTACCCACGCCTCTGCCCGTTTCCAACCCGGGAGCGAAGTGGTCGCGTGTGGGCTTCACAGAGACAGTTTTGCCCACTTTGGTGACCGGCAACTCCGAAAATGGAGGCGGCACCGTGACGCAAATCGCTACGTTCTTGTCAGTGCTTCAGATACCGGTGATGCCTGCCAACCCGCTTCTTCGTTTCGTGGTGTACGAGATCCCGGAGAAAGCATCGTCCCCGTCTTTTGACGGCGACTTGCGCGAGTCCCGCCAAATGATGCGTGCGTCCTCCCGACAGCTCGATGAGCGCGCAAGAATAGCCCGTGTTTCAGGCATGGGCATGGCTCCTCCCTCGCGGCCCAAGGTGTTTTGCGAATTCTCTTGTGCGTGCGATGACATGTTGGCGTCTGACGAGGTGAACTTGGTGGCTCGACAAGTTTCTTACCGCAATCGGTCGCCCATTCCACCGGTCCTCAGTGACGGAACTGGCACCGAGTCACCAACTGTAGCGGCTGCAACGGGAACTGCTATCCCTGAAGTGGATCCATCGGTGCCACGCTTGCGGGTAAAATCCATGACTGTTTCCCCTCGGCAGCTCAAGGAGAACTCGGGATTCTACATCACGAAAAGTTTTCAGTTCGCTGAAGGGCACGAAATGGTGATAGAAGACATGATTGAAAGTCCACTGACTAACGAGTTGCCACGGCAATACCTGGAACTGCTAGTTGCCGAGCGCGCAGACGATCTTGCGCATGCACAAGCAGACGCCGCAGGCTTTGAGGCAAGGGTCAAGAGTGGTCTGGTTGGTAACCTTTATGACAACCTGATCGAGCAGATCCAGGGCGAGAATGACCAAGCCGTGGTTCAAACGTGGCTGAATGACCGCGTTCAGCAGCGCAAGATGTATGTCGAAGCACTGCGGGAGTGTCACCAGGTATGTATCGATCGAGCGGAGGAGGGGCTTAACTTCAAGGCTAGTACCGAAAAGAAGAGCCTCGTGCTGCGGTTTTTGCCTATCAACCTGCATGTGCAAGATATGTGGGTGGGACCAACAGCTGACCTGCGCTCGCAACGATCAAGACGGACATCACCCTACGTGAAGGTCTATCCGACGGTGACTGTTGGCGCTTTCGCTGCTCACTGCTTCAAATTTCGTCACAACGGGAGCATTCTGAGTCTGCGGGCGACGCTACAAAAGCGGTCATTATCGCGCGTGCAGAGTGACGTGTCTGAACAGGGCGGTGCCGAAATGGTGGACTGGAGCAATGCGGACGTTCGTTCTACTGACGAGACGCGATGGCACCTCACGACGCGGTTCGATATGTGCTTGTCACAGGCGCTGACAGCGCTGGTCGCTTCATTCTGCCGCCAACTGGAATACTCGTTGCAGCATCCGACGGACCGCAGCTTCCTGCACACGATTGAGTCCATTGGTTTCCTGTTTCAGGTCGAGTCGCTGCTGTCTACGCAGGGCAAGGAAATCGGGATGTTGGAAGATTTCTTTGCAGCGGTTGATGCACTCAAGCACGTGACTTTCGTGCTTGACACATCGCCGCCTACGCACCTCCCTTCAACGTTGCTTAACCTGCACATGAAAAATACACCGCTACCGGCCGTTGTGTCAGTGCGCTTGAGCAGGGGATCTGCCAAGGGGACTTTCACCGTGGCTGTCGGTGTGCGCTGCTCTGAAGACATTCGGGCATCGATCCCGTCCACAATCCGATCAGGAGGCTCCATTTCTGTCACGCCAGTTATCTTCACACAAGGCATCAACGAGATGCAGACATTGGCCAACAACGCCAGCAGCAAAAATACGACTCTGCAGGATATTATCAACCGCAAGAGTTTCTTCGTGCTGACCCGCTACGTCGAGAAGTACAAGCAGCTTGCGGCTCAAAGGGTACGTTGCACATCGTGCCTGCGTTGGTCTCGTCGATCTTGGTTCACTGACATTTCTTACTGTTTGTTGCTGCATTAGCCGGACGCTGTGCCTACGCCGGTGAGTACGCTCACACCCCTCCTGGAATCCTTGGAGGGCCGTATTGCCACAGCTAGTAAGCGGCAGGTGGTGAAGTCTAAACACCCCAAGATTATTCAGGAAAGCTCGCATTTGTGCCGACTGCTGGGTGCTGGTCGCGTAACATCGTGCAAGAGTGCAAAGGACCGCACGGGCATGTCGGTGACACTCGAGCAGGTGCGTCTGCTTAGCGAGTACCATGGTTTGCCTGAGGAATTCGCTGTGCGCACAGTGTCGACCATGCGCAGCAACGGCGTGCGACTGGAGAACGCACTCAAGAACACGGGCAAGCGCCAGTACGCCTTCAACGGGTTGCAGCGCTCGCTACTCCCGGACGAGTACAAGTGTCCCGAGGGCACGTACGGTCGCGGCAACGTGAGCTAGGACTCCTAACTTCGGAGGCTTGTGTCCTACACAGACACGATGTGATGTACAGTCTGCGGGAAGACCCCCTAACCTGTCGAAAAACGCTGTTATTATTTGTGGTTGAATACAATTTTGAAGGACACATTCAGAGCATTCACTGAAGCAGTGTTATCCGATGCGACGTAGAGCAAGTTTTTACGACTTCTCCGAGTCAAAGGAACTTACGTCCATCGCAACTCCGACGAATAGTGGGTGGGAATAATACACTCCTAAGCATGACAAGCTACTAAAGTATTAGCTTTTCCTGCTTGGAGGCAAAATAAGTTACTCCACTACTAACCGTGAGTGTTTGCCAAAAACTCGCAAAGACTCTTCGCCAAACTTTGTGTTGGGGCAGCACGGATACTCCCAGGTAGCGTACATTGGGTGTAGCTGCGTCTCGTTGTCACAACCGTTAGGGTTTCTTCAAGGACCGTTAGATAGAAGAATGTCATGGGACGAGGTCTTCTTGTTCTCAAAATTGGGCAAGTTCCCTGCGAGGTTCGTTGGTTCGTGATGGAAAACCGTAATATGGGTGGAGAAAATGCAGTTTTGCCGAAGCCGCTGGACTCAACTCTCACCGATCAAGATCGGAGGCAAGTTCGCAATATGGAACACGAGCTACTTGAAAATATGAAGAACCATGCAGATGAGTTGACGGGCCTCGCATCGAACAAGTTCGATGCTGCCGCGGAGGACTTGGATGAAATGTTCATGCACGTGTGCTAGGAAATTTAGATGGGCTTTGCTTGGATGAGCTCGAATCTGCTGTGTGAAAACAGTCGAAGATGCTAAGTGGCACAGATATCACCAAGATTTGTCATTTACATTATAGTTTGAGGAAATTGAACATTTCTGCTTATTGCTTTTGTTGTGGACGGTGAACAGTTTAAAGCACTGGACTTGATCAGCGCGGGTAACCAAGCATGCACCACCGCCTCAGCCAGGTTTGACTGGGTGAACTGGGATATGCAGTTGGGTCGTGCTTCAAATCGGTCTCGGACACGAATGTTTTGTAAGCGGGAGGGAGATAAGGATTGACCTTGAGTAGGGCTCTGACTTGGATGGTTCGTTGATGTGATCTTCTACTGTAGGTTCGGCCTATTGGATACCAAGGAGACTAAGAAGAAACAAAGAAAGCCCCCACGCCCGGTAGTCAAGGATGAAGGTGCTCAGGAAGTCAAGCCCAAGCAGTACACATACAAGGTGAAGTACATGAATGCTGTATTATCACAGATCACTCGGATGATTTTATTTTGCTAACGCGACGATACTTTTCTCAGGCAAAAGATGTTAGGGACGCCCAAGCTCGACGGTTAGAAATTCTTGAGACGGCTGCACTGGACCCAAACAGTTTCGAGCAGGTTAGTGTTTTGCAAGGCGTTGCAGGTTTTTGTTCTTATTTTTTTTGTTTCTTCAGACTGTTGAAAACTTGTTCGACACGTCATTCTTGGTGCACCAAGGCGTGTTGGGCATTGATGTGGACGAAGCCACAGGATGCCTTATTATTGGTAAGGGCATGCATTTGCTATAAACAAGACTTGGTCATGAATTTGGCTCGCATTATCTATCCGATAGATACATGTACGAGCGGTGGCCAACCAAAGGCTCTTCTCGACCGTATGAACTAGCGAGCTCTGCCCACTGGGCAGGTGTGAGACTGATAACGCATTGCTCGTTTGCAGTAGCGTATTTCGCAGCCGTTTGCGCTGAATTCGAAAAACAATCATTCGGCGCTGTGTCAGTTCCTCGGCACTTAGTAAATATTACATGTGTTATTAATAATACATGTATGAGGAGAAAGCGCATGGCGATAGGGACGTTATGAAGTTTTAATGAAATGGAATCCTCTGTATCAATATGAATACTTAACAGTCACGTCGAATCCCAAAGTCCAGTCTTGTTACAAGACTCTTGTAACATCTGCAGATACGTAATTTTGCGGACTTGAGCGTGGTAGGCGGCGACACGGTAGCTCACTGGAATGGAAAGCGCCATTAACAAATTGCGGTGTACATGTATTAATAAATGGTGTTGTTGAACATGAACTCGAGCTTTCGGTCTGAACTCGGAGTCTCGTTCGAGATAGAAACCGAGCGCTCCTATGTGATGTTTACCGGTGGCGCGATTAAAAAAACATCTACTTCGAAGTATAACAAATCCGAGCCAAATATTTTTATCACACGAGGCGGCATTTCATTGTCAGCATCTAACGATGTGAGAGCGACACAAATAGCATGCTAAACCAGTCCTCACAAAACCGATAGACTTGATTCTGCTGCTTTAAGGCCAATACTACAAATATCAATATATATCAGGATTTCCGTGATAGTTCAGGATATGTGGGATCTTTTTTCAAAAGTATCATTATCAATTAAACCTCAAAACCAAGCGAGCTATACTGCGTTTTAAATGGCTCCTTTAGCTACGTTTTGACGCTTTCAGCACCACGAAAAGTCAAATACCAAAAAACTTATGGGCGTTGGCGCGAGAAGCATCTGAACAAAAGTTTTTTTTTCGATTTTTTGTTTGTTATTGTTTTAGGTTCTAAACACGCTGCTCTTTCGAATGGTGCTATCGGCACCTCTTGAAGCACATCTGAACATTGTCAAACATCAAATTTATGTTGGCTGCTGGAAATAGTTTGAGATCTGACTTCATTTGAAAGTATCACTAAGTGTCTGCCAGATTATTCGAAGTATCATAGTTCCTTAGACTGCAGCGAACATACCTTCGCCGTCCACGGCAGTCTTTGCAGCGATACGTGCAGCTGTGCGGTCTCGTGTCCAAGTATTTTCCATTTAAGTACGTCAAGTACTCGGCGCGTCGGCTCTCCCACATGTAGTTCGACGGCAGCAGCATGTAATCCTTCGCGCTGTAGTACCTGCCAGTGTATATCCCCTCCACCTCCTTCATCCGGACGCGAACGGGCACCACCTACATCGCTCGCAGCGACGCGACTAACTGCATTAGATGCGCACGCTTTCCGACCATACATTGTTTACTGTAGCCCATCATGCTCTGGAGCCGCTGTACCTCATCCGCAGGGCAACCGCCGTCCCCACCAACTCAGCTAGCGCAGACATGCTGCGCCCAGACGAGGAACCGCTGCTGACATTGCCGTCGTCGTCCGAGTTGTACGCGCCTCTCGCAGCAAGGCTGCCTGCGCCAGTGTCATTGTCGCTGTCGGGCCTTCCAACCAGTCCGGACCAGATGTCCTCTGGGACGGGGGCTGTCTTCTTTTGTTCTTTTCTCGAAAGCGCTAAAATGACCCGATTTCACCTCACCCAACTTCAGAGGCCTCTAGCGAAAAACCTCAAAAAATAAGTAATGATACTTTTGAAAAAGGTCCCTCATATGCTTGAGGTCATTGGCTTGAGGTCATTTAAGATATTCTTCTTGGCACGCGCCTCTTGTGTCTTTATGTTTGAAGCATCTTGCAAGAGAAACTTATTCATTCGCGCCCGTAAAATCAGGGGGTAAGCTCTCAGCTGCATTCAAAACCTATTACTTCTACTACTATTGTAGACTTGGTTTTAAACCGCTTCTTTAGTGAGAGAAAAAGCGATCTATCAGAAAAAATGATTAGGTCGTGTTCGACTTGGCTTTAATCCAGTTGTTTTAAGCTTGATCCAGCTGGAAAC
>JAIKVD010001519.1:0-10509 GCA_024679075.1 Phytophthora uliginosa | reverse complement strand
GCCCTCCGAAGCAGAACCCTGCGATGTGGATGCTGGAGGTGATCGGCGCTGGCTGGCTTCATGAGCACGCTCCCCGAGTACTCGGTCGACCGCGCCGCGTTCTACCGCGAGCGCGCGGCCCAGACGTACAACTCGCTGTGGTACTTCGTGGCGACGACGGTGGTGGAGATCCCGTACGTGTTCGGCCAGTCGCTGCTCTTCATCGTGATCTTCTACCCGATGGTGGGCTTCCACGGCGGTGCTCAACTGGGTGCATGTGTCGCTGTTCGTGCTGGGGCAAATGTACTTTCAGGTTGCGCTTGGATGTAAACGACGCAAACATTGCTTGCAGTACCGATACTTGCGCATGCGCATGATGCGTAGTCGGTACCCGACCTACAGCGAGCCCGCAATGCGGGCGAGATCCCCAATTGTATACTTCAGTACACAAATGTTTTTAAAACATGAGAGTTATTAACCTTCCCCCACCCGATCTTGCGATGTGCTGCGACATGCAGGAACAATTGCGTCCGGAGAGCGTATAGTATACCAGAGCGTATACCATTTGCTATCCACAGAATTATTCCCCCTTTTTGGCGCGCGCCTGCCAAGCGAGGACCATGGAGCTGCGCCCGCGCGCAGCGTCGAAGCGCCGCCTGGAAGAGGAAGACGTAAAAGACATCGACGAGATCAATGGCGGCAGTGGGTAGTCTGATGGCTCCGTCGAAGAGACGTGGCAGCCGTCCCCGGCCCCACAGTAGCGCAGGGTCGAGGAAAAAGCGCTCTCGAGTGGTGCCGGGTCAGCAGGCGCGACGAGCCGTATGAGTTAGGGCGCCGACACTATTGTTGCGTCTCCTCCCCCACATAAGATAGAGTTTTTATCTTGAGAGGCTGTCGAAGATTATCCAGCCAGCTATCAATCCAGGTGCGCGTCGCCTCGATATATTCATATTTACTTGCTCTAACAACTGGCATGCTACGCATATCTTCTTCTTGTACGCGAAGACGTTCATGTGCACGCATCACGGGAACTACCAGTCCAAGGCGAGTAGCCAGCGATCTCGCCAGGCGTCTCGAAGACAACGCCGCAAGTCCCAGGTACGGTCGGGTTGATTCGGGTCGATTCGGGTCGATTCGGGCATTATTGACTCCATTTAGGCAATTCGTGTCATTCATTCGGACCGATAGTATCCGACTAGCTTACTGTTTTATTAACACACTCTGTGATTATTTACTCTCTATCTGTAGATCAACGCTTGTGTGCAGGTGGTGGAAAAGTCTTCCCAGAGATTCGCTGTCCGGATTACGAAGTGCAGGCTGCAACATAATCACGGTATTGCTGGGATAAACGAAGCTGTCATGGGCGACGCTGTCGCGAGCGATGGCCATGATGCGAAATTGGCGGTGCAAACGAGAAGCTCACCTTCTCAATTAAGTGCGATTCGCACCAATCTCAACATCCGACTATACGTGATAAGCATGTATACGATGCCCACGCATCATTTGATGACACGAACCGACTCTTTGATCAATCGGGCATGTTCGGGCAGGATGGCGTTACTGCAACATAATTTCGACAACACGACAGCTTTACAGCGCCATAGGAGGCTTTCGGAAACACACCAAGCACCATTGGACGCCTCGAGAAGCAACACAAGTGATTTGTTGCACTTCACAATCGTTTTGGTCAGATCTCCGGGACGGGTGGCATGGTGGTCAAATCCTGAAAAGGAAGCGTCTACGGAGCTCCTTGGCTGCCATGATAGCCAAAACTATAGCTATTCAGAGAACGACACCGCTATGAAATGCTCCGAAAGTGTCTAAACTCATACGCGTATCGCTTTTGGTTCGCTGGCGGATGTGGCTTTAAACCGTTGTGATCGAGTTGGCTGAGGTCGCTGGGTTTGAATTCACCCCGTCCTTTAGCCCTAATTGCTATCCATGTTGCAGTAACGACTCACGAATCGGATATGATCGGCTCGTCACATTTCTCCCAGTCGGGCCAAATAACGAGTGCCTTAAAACATTTGGTGTGGTATTGAAGTATACAATTGTGATTTAAAATTTAAGAAATAAACAATCATTTTGTTTGAAATCCAATTACGAATTTTATATTTTTAAAATTAATATCCCAATGATTTCATTTTTCACAACCAATTATTGTTTTGTGGTGCAATTATATTTTGTCATCAATGTGGCAGCGAAAAAAAAGGGTCAGGAGGTAGCGGCAGGATGACGTCCGACGGGGCCGCCACTGTGGCGCCAATTTTCACCGTCTACGGGCCTAGCATAGCAACGAATTGGCCACTCCGTGCACTGCGACGGCCTCTCGGGTCTCCGCTTAAACAGCAGTGAACACGCTACTTTCAGCGTAGGAATTCCGCGTACAGCACGAATGGCCGATTGTCCTAACAGCCCCCCGTTTCGATGCACGAACGGGTTAGTCGATGGACAGCCACACCGACGCCTGGACCCTGGAGTCGCAGGCTTGGACTCGTGCCTTCGACTAACTACCGGTAGCGCATTTTAATGCGGCAGCGTCGAAACAGTGCTGCGAGGTACATCAGCATTCTTTGGTCGAGGTGGTCGCATACGACACGCTCCTGAACAAGTTCACTTTCGATTGCACGCTGCGTCACCACCACACGATTTGACTGCTGACCTGCATCTAAGGTGCAAATCTTCACGGAATGGCTGCGTGAACAGTGTGTAGACGTCGTCTACTAGACGAGTAAAGGAAGTGATTGAGCTGCACAGTACATGTCGGAGGACGCTGGAGCTACCGAATTTGGACTCAAAGTTTTGTGTAAATACGGTTAAATTCTGTGAAAGTTTGGTGGCCATCGAAGAGCCAGTTACGGCGCAGTCACGCATGCATGACTGCGCCGTGACCTGGATACACGGGCAGATCGGATTTACCCCCTGATAAGAGGTTGTCAGTCAGGGAGCCGCCGTATTATTAGCACGAAGCCAGAGAAACGTACCATGCTGTACGAAAGCTCTTCCTTGGTCCAGGGGGAGGATCGACGAATGCCAGTCACTTCGAAAGCGGCCGCTCGGTAAATTTCGAAAATATCCGTACCTACCACTTCGGTAAGGTACTTTATCTTTCCGTGCCAAACAGCGCCGAGTTAGCTCGTATTCGCATCCGACAGAACCAGCGCCAGCTTCGAAATGACGCCAGTGTTGATCTGCAAAAAGGCCCGCCTCTACCAGTCTACAACCGCGCACTGCTGGAGGCGCATCGAGCAGAGAAGGTTGCGTAAACCCGAAGACAAGAGCAAACCATCAGACTTGCGCTTCGTGGCAAACATCGGCTTACGCGAACGACCGCTGGAGAGCTGGAAAAGGAGTTTGAAGAAGAATCGGGTGGAGGACAAGACGCCGATCGATGGGAAGGCCGTGCGCTGAGCCATATGTTTGGTAAAGGGGGTGAAGATCGAGTGGACCGTGCGCTTTGCGAAGTCATTGCTGCTTTTGATGAGGCAGACGAAGAACCTTCTCCCTGTGACAGCGATGACTCCGACTTTGAGGACAAAGCTTCGGGTCAAGAGATTGAAGACACCAGTGCCAGTTCAGATGAGAAGGAAGAAGGTCGCTCGCCGAGCGAGCGGTCGGATGGCGCGAAAACACAGGCCGGGGAGGAGAAGGGCAGAAGCGATAAAGACCAAGGTGACGTTGAGGCAAATGGCAAGGAGGATGAAGGTGATGACGACAGGGAAGATCATGGCGACAGAGAAGAAGATGCAGAAGAATCAGAGGATGAGGGAGATGACGACGCGGTTGTTGAAGCAAAATTTGATGCCGTACCGAAAGTTCACCGAAATCGCAATCTTCGACCGAAAGCTGGTCCACCTGTATTCTTCACCGGCTTCTCGTCAACCTTCGACTCCTGGGAAGATTTTCACTGCGCGTTTGATCAATTCCAGCGCGACAGCTTTCAGCAGTTTTCGAAGCGCACGAGCACATCGGTCGATCAGCGCAACAAGCAGATCGAGAAGTCCGCTGCGGCTCTAAAGGCAGCTGGCAAGCTTTCTAGAAAACCGAAGGCGCTACTGCCAGAACACTGGGGGTTCTATTCGAAGACGCTGAAGTGCACGCATGGCCAGATCCACAAGCCACGTAGTAAAGGGAAGCGCAAACACACAACGATTCGTGGTACCAAGTGTACGGCCACGGTAAATGCTCGCGTGACAGCAACGCGAAGCGGTACATGGGAGCTGAAGGTGTCTGCATCCGGTAACCACAATCACAGCCTCAACGAACACCTGTGGGAGCACTACGCTGAAAACCGAACCATCAAAGACCCCAACTCGAAGAAGGACGTGGAATTACTACACAAGGCGGGTGCCAGTGCAAAGGGTATCTTGGAGTATCTACGTGAGCGCACAGGTAAACCATTGCGAGCGTTCGGTATGACTTTGGTAAAATCTAATATGATTTTGTTATTTTTGGTGGTATTGTAGGCAAGAAAACAATACTTCGGGACGTGCACAACATGGTACAGGAGATCAAAGCTACGCGAGCCGCAGGTCTTACGGAGGCTGAGCGTGCTCTTGCAATCCTAGATGAGTTTTGTAGCCAGAACGGCGGAAATTCAGTGGACATTCGGGTCGACAGTGAGACCAACGTAGCTCGCGTAGTTACATTCCAGACGGTGAAGATGAAGCGTCTGTTCAAGGCGTTCCCCGAGGTTGTACTGGTGGATTCTACTCACAACACAAATGCGAACCGGTACAAGCTTTTCAGTTTTATGGTCCACGACCTGTTTGGAAAGGTTTGAGAACAGTTGTAAGTTGTATTATGGAAGTGTTGTAAATGAATCTAACTTGTAATTGTAGGGTCAGTACATCCACCACGCACTTGTTGAAAGTGAACACAAAGTGAACCTGCGCCGAGTGATCAAGATTTTTAAGCAAAACAATCCAGATTGGAGAAATATTCGCGTTTTCATGACAGACAAGGCGGTGCATGAGAAAGATATATTGCGGGAGGCGTTTCCAGATGCTCGACAGCTCCTCTGTCAGTGGCACGTGGTAACTTGGCTGAAGAAGCAGACTGCACGTCTTGCTGGCCCCGTCAAAAAGGATGTGAAAGGTCTTTTGTCGCTAATGGTGTACGCGAAGACTGATGAGGAGTATGGCTACGTGAAGGGTACCATGCTGGAGAAACTCGGCGGAAATGATTCTCATCCTCTGTACAAGACGTTCATGGACAACTGGGACAACAGTCAGGATGAGTGGGTGTCGTTTAAACGTGGAAACGTACCTCACCTCACTAACAACACGAACAACCGCATTGAATCCAAGTGGGGCAAGATCAAAGATGTAATCAAGGACACGTTTTCTATTGACGAGCTCCTGTTGACCGTGATCACGCTGCAGGAGTATGCGGAAGACCAGTACATTGCTGAGTACCATCGCGTTGGCGGGAGGCCCAGTGGTCTATGTGAAGATGAAGAGCTTTCTTCACTGGCACTTCAGATCAGTAGTTTGCCATCAATTTGGTCTCTGAGCAGTATGCATTGGCAACTGGAGCTAGCGCGGATTACGAGGTGGAACTTGGAAGCCCAGGCAAGGCTTCTAGCAAGAGCCCAAGGACTGGAAATACGCATGAAGTCAACACTATGGTAAGCTTCGGTGTAATTTTGGTGACGTTGTATAACACGATGCAGAGACTAACACATTTATATTGTTTGGCTTTGATTCAGCGAAGTAAATGTGATTGTATTTTCATGAACACGTGTCTGTTACCGTGTCGTCACGTTATGTTCGTCCGGATCAACTGCAATTACGAGACCATTATACCACCAATGCGGTCATTCTCGACGAGGTGGATTGTACACAGCCCTGTGAACAACATCGCCGAAGGAGATGTTCATCCTGGAGGGCTGAAGCAGATCACGTGTCCAGCGCTGTCACTACAACCACCCGTGTCCACGACGGACATGTACATCGAGACGAAGGCTTTAGCTGAATAAATCATCGATCGGATGGCGCTGCAGTCCACCCCGACGTACCGTGTTGCGCTGCAGTGGCTCCAAGACTTCTACGGCGATCTGAATTCGGGCGACGTGGTCGAATTCTCACACTGTGAAGCGACTTTTCCTGGACTATCACAGGTTTCCTCCGTGGGGGCGACACGCCTCTCTCAAATGTCGTTTGCAGACGACGGGTCGCCACGCTGTGCTGAAACAATCGATGCTGCACTAAGTGACGTTGGCGGGACGGTCAGCGCTCGTAACGAAGCCGAGAGCAAAGCCGGCAACGACAGCAACCATGAGAATGGTGACCCCCAAGATGCTGAGACGAACTCTGTTGGACCCGTCAATGAGTCTACCAGGAACGAGCCCCGACCAACTGATACCAAAAATGTACCAAATTTGACCGAACGTGGAGATGATGAAGAGAAGCCTGCGGTTGTGACGTGGAAATTTGCGGAGCGCCCAGTGGTCAACGGCATGACGAAAGAACAACAAAAGAGAGAGAGGCGGAATTCCGAGCGTCGTGCTGCCCGAGCGCTTGCTGAAAATATCGCGAAGGCAAGATATCGAACCTGGTCAAATTCGAGGATGTTGCGGCACTGTTGGATGGTCGATACAGCATGTTTCACATGAAAGCGATGTTGGATGCTCTCGTAATGCCAACCGCGAAAATCAACAGCACGGTTGCAGTGCGACCGTTCAACGTAGGCCAGGAAGTACCCGTCATCAAACAACTGCTTCAGCTAGACAAAGTGATGGAGGGCATTAACGCTATTAAGCTGACGATGGACAGTGACTTGCTTGCATACTGGCCAGATTATGGATGCGCTACCTTCGATCAATTGGATGCTATGGCCAGTATTCATGAGGCTCGGAACAATTTCAAGTTGGTGATGCGCACGCTGAAGTGGTTGGAATCAGTCGAATGGCGCGTCGGTGACCTTCGAGATCCGTTCCAAGACATGCGCAACGTCACAAAGGTAACCTTCATTGACTAACTTACCAAACTTACAAAAATTCTAATTTAACTACTAACCCAAACGTTTCTTTATTGCTCGCAGTCTGAGTACAAGGGCTACGTGGAGACACTGAATCTCAGTGTCAACAAAATTCCTGGATAAACTGTAGCAGGATACCAACTTTTGGACTTTCGAGAAAATCTCTGGCTACACACTACGTCGGTGTTTGTTTCTCTCTTCGTCATCCGAGACGAGAATCCCGACGTGGGCATCATCAGTCCCCACAATCATCAGTTCGCACTTCCAGAACAGAAACGGCGTGTCGCTGGAGGCTTTCATGCCAGCGATCCGAAGTACATGCGTGTGGTGGGAGTTATCAACATACACCTACATTGGGTTGCATTTTTGGTGGACCGAGAGAGCAAGGTATGCTTCATGTTCGACCCTCTTCAGTCGGACAACAACTACAAGGTCATTGAGAAAAGCATGGGGCAAATCGTTGAGGATATCCTGGGTCTGAAGGGCGAGCTGGTGTTTGAGCGGATAACGTGGTGCAAGCAGCAGGATAACAGCTCGTGTGGGATCTGGTGCATTGCAGTTCTAGAGATGTTGATCACGGACGCACTGTGGGACGATAGCATTTACCAACTGGTGCCGTATCTTCACATGCGCTATTTGTACAAGGCGATAGCTTTTATTGATAGGATGGCGGTGACTGCTGAAGGGTAAATGTCAACTCAATACATGTCAGCTTCGTTTCAAAACGACTTTTGATCGACAAAATATTTATGGTGTACATTTGGTACACTTTGGTTACTGAATCTACCAAAATTACACCATAGTTGTTGTGGTGAAACGAAAATCACCAAGTCCCACGATTCCCAAATCTAGACTCGTCACTTAAAGATTAAACCGTTGTGGTGTGTATATTCCCACACCAATCGAATATAAAATAAATTTACCCTATTTAAATGGGTTACACGTCTCCACCTGTTTGTCGGACAGTACCCTAGTACAGCTAAACGTCAGTTAATGGCTATCTAAATTCGGTAGCTCTAACATGTCGACAACCAAGTGCTTATATTGAATCCTGTGCACGTCGCTGTAGTGGCACGCATGCACCGCCCAGCCAGGTGGGTGTCCTACCAATCGAGGTCCAACTCGTCGGGGGCTTCATCGTCGGAAAGAGACACGCGCGGGCGGAACGGATCCAGCGGACGCTTGAAGGTGAACGTGCGGCTGAGAAAGCTGTCACGCCGACTGCTTCGACTGCTGCTCAGGCTCATGCTGACGGTCGAGCACTCGCTCGTGTCGTAGCCCGAGAGTGACGGACTCGGCCTGGGGCCTAGATGGGACTTGTCTGTGTCGTTCTTGATGCACATCGCGCAGAATAACCGCTTCTTGGCTCGGCCGGACTTGCTGAGCTCGAAGATGTAGTGCTGCTCGGAGCAGTCCTTGCACACGCTCTGTTCATGGTCCACCAAAGTTCGGTCCAAGTCAATGTTAGTCTCCAATGCCATCACGACGAGTTTGTTTGCAGGCGGACGCACCTGGTGACAGCCCGAGCAAAGCGGGTGCGACCTGAGCTTCGGTTTGCTGCGGCAACAGACGTGGCAATTCGCGCTGCGCATGATAAACAGGACGAGGATCAAAGGTTAGCTTTGCGTTGAGACAGCAAGACCCTGGGTGCAATGACACGCAGCCAGCGTTCGTTACCTGGAGGGCATCCACTGGTGGCTGTCGGCCTCGTCCATGAGGGCGCTGAATTGCTTGGCGCGGCCTCCACGAGGACTGCGGACGACGTTGAGCCAGGTGCTGGCCACGCCGAGTTGGATGGCCTTCTCGGGCGCCGAGCCGAACTTGAGGATGGATCCCCATAGGAAAATCTCCGTCTTGTTGGTGCGGTGGTGTCGCCGATAGAGATAACACGACGCCGTGTGCTGGCGCAGCATTCCGGGTGTGGATTCCGACGGCCACTCCGGCCGTTTGATGGACTGCAGCGTGTGATAAGTGAGCTCGTGACCACGCGCGTCGGTCGTGGTCCCCATCCGCTCGTAGGTGAGTGCGTCTCGATCGTGGAGTAGTCCCCATGCGCACCTTCCGGCGAACCACTTGATGCCGGCGAAGCGGAACGGGTCTTCCGGTGTGCGTCGCTCGTGCGCGTTGAGCACGGAGCCGTCCTTGAGGTTGTAGCCCAGCAAGACTTTCGCGGTGCGGAGCTCGTGGGTCGTATCGCAGTAGAGTCCGCCCATGACGTCCTCCAGTCGGCCGTCGATGAGGCCTGTGCCCACCATTACAATGATCGACTGGTTCGTCGAGCCGGGGACGCTGCTGAAGATGTTGACCTCTTTGCGGCGCTTGACGAAGGCCCAGTGCTGCGGGTCGATGTTCTTGGTGTTGAACTTGGCGCGCTCGGCCACTGTGTCCTGCAGGAACTTCCTCGCGGCGTGGTCGTACAGCGCGCGATCCTCGGGCGAAAGTTTGATCTGGGGACACCGATCGGGGCCGAACATGGCTGTACTGCTCTTTCGCGTGCGGCAGCAAATTGCGTTGTGAGTCACAACTTGGGGCCATGCGTGGGACGGCCATCTTAGTCTGGATTGTCTATCGGCGACATCGGCGCCATGTGTGACTGCCTCACGCGCTTGAAGTCTCTCGATTTGGTTGCTGTACTCGTCTGACTCAGCACCTGGCTCTGCAACCCGACGCGGCCAACGTGACGCGCGAACATCCATCACTAACCGCCTCACGCGTTCGTGGTGGTCAGGATTGACTCGCTGCAAGAGCGGCATTGGATGACTGGTAGCTGACAAGCAGCAGCAGCAGCGCTGCTCGACTCTGTGCTACACACGTGGCCGAATTGGAACTCCATCTTGATACCGTGGTAGCTTACAATGTCCCCACTGGACTCCAGTGGGAGGTTGTAAGCTTCCAGTCTGGAGACTCCACTGGAGACTCCAGCACAAAAGTACTCAAGCTGGCGCCTTGATACCTCGGCACCAAGTCCCTACGCACAGTTCACGGCCGTCCAGCTTTGCGCATCAGCACTGCAGCCTGCACCAAGTCCCTACGCACAGTTCACTCTGCACCAAGTCCCTACGCACAGTTCATGCGCTCAAGTTGAAGCGCTTCAAACGTGTGTCAAGCAGGGATTGGTAGTAGACTCCAGAATAGTAGCGATAGTAGTGATATTATCACGATATTATCACTACTAATAGTAGTGCTATACTATAGCACTGGTGCTTCGGCCGAAAAGTAGTGCTACTTGAATAGTAGCGAGAAAAAGTGGCAATAGTAGTGATATTAGCACTACTATAGTTCCCAATCTTCAACCCACGTCAGATCTTCAAAAGGCGCGAAAATCGGTGGTTCTCTGGCCTCCCCCTCACCTCAGCTTCGCTCCTGCTCGCTTATTTCTCGATTTGCGGCACAAGCCGCAGACCCGTGAAGTGCGCTAAGATTGACTATCATTGGGGGGACATAGCGGAGACGTCTCCTTGCTGCGTGTGCGGCCGTCGGGTAATCACTTGTGCAGTAACGAGCTTTGCACGAAGCCAGACGTCTCAAAAAGGTAACACTGCCGTTGTT
>JAIKVD010001518.1:0-10513 GCA_024679075.1 Phytophthora uliginosa | reverse complement strand
GTCCAAGTTAGGGTGAGTATCAGGTGTGGAGCCCGTGGTAAATCTACCCTATTTCATATCCCAATTGTAGTGTGCGCTTAGGTGATCCTACATTTCACATTTCGTATACATCCTGGACAGAAAGGAAGAAAGTCCCATCCAGGATTGTGATCGAAGGACATCTTGTGTGATAGGTAGTGAAACTGTATTGAACTGTTCCTCAGTACTTCTAAGGTGGTGTGCGTTTGCTAAAGCTGACCGGGATTGATCAGTGTCCTGGAAGTGCAGCTAGTTGACTGGTGTCAAGACCCAGCGTTCAAGGGTCTAAAAGAATAAGAACGGCTATATATTTTGTGTGTATAACTCTGTATTGATTTTGGTTATCTTGGCTGTGGAGCTACGTCTAAGTAGGTGACGTTCCGCTCTTCTCCAAAAAACCGATAGTGGTTCATCTAGTCTTTGCTTGCTTCGATCAGAGTCATCATTTGCTGATGGATTAGATAATGTCCTTTTCCTACCTATAAGAGTTTACCACACTTTAAGTGGTTCAGTCATCTGATATTCAGTCCTCGGATATTCAGGAAATAGCCACGAAATCGAATTCGCTTTATTCTGAGTGGCTAAGTATTTGAGAAATCGACGATCCGTCGTAATAACATATTTAATGGAATCATATGTTTTTAACCAATCAACCTTTTTAACAAATTCAGATTTTCTAGTTTTCGTATAAATTTTAGCTCCCGCACGAACGATATATCGAGCTAGCTGCCCTCCTGTTCTATCAAGAAGATGTAGTTCAAGCTTATCAAGGACCGGATAGACTTCGAATATCTCAATCAAAGCATTTTTAGCAATTGCTTGATTATCGTCAAGCGCCTCCTCATGCGTATCTTCTTCACGTTTTGGCAATACCGGCTCCGTCTTAGTAGTAGGAATTTCTTGCGACTTCAACTCCACCGAAGGTGTTGAGAGATCAGGGTTTGTTTGAGAGTTTTCATCACTCAGTTTTTTGTTTAACAGAAAATACACACGAGAGCTATATTTGGTAGCCCGTTTCATCATATAAAGAAACGATATTTGTGTCTTTTAAACGAAAGAAATCGTATGTGTCATTCATATGCGCCTTCATATCAACATGACTCGGTAATGCCAAGCTACTGGTAAATTATAACTACTTAATTAATATAAAAGTATGTTTCCTTCATTCACAAGTCTAGCTCAACGAGAGCAAAAACGTCAAGAGTTACTTAAGCTATTCCATCAGAAGTAAAGCAAACCTTGGATGGTATTATTAATCAGATAATTGATCGATCTGACTTAGTTATCGTTCTTCTGTATGATGCAACGGGGTCAAGATTCGTTAACAAGAATTTGATTCAACTTACCTCCTGGATCACCCATAGCTTTCTACGCAGCGTGGCGAGTTCTATACATTTTTACAAGTCATACTTGAGATAAGCTAATATATATATATATCGTATACAATATATTTTGAATTTCTGTGAGAAATAACGATACATATATAATCAATATGGATGCGAACCTAGAGTTCATTGACTATGGTCTTTTTGGTGATGGATATGTCTATGACAACTCAACGCTACTAGAAGATAGTTCTAAGATCCCACCGAAACGTAAGCCAGTTGAAGAAACAATATTCAGGCCAAAGTTGAAAAAGGTGTCGCCTAAGCGCGATTTTAAGCGTCCATTCATAAAGATATCACGTAAAGAATGATTTACTCGATACCTTTTGGTTTATTTTTTGTGTCCTCCAGTATTCCTTTTCGAGTGTACTCTGCTCATTTTTATTAATCAGACGAAGATTTGAGAATGGTTCCCAGGTGGGTTCTTCGTAACCCTTCCACTTCACAATGTACTTCACTTTGCCGTTTTTCATTTGCTTGTGTTCCAATATTTGCTCAGCTTCATAAATCTGATTATTTTCGATGGGTGGGTCTGTCCGTTTATCATGGATTGTTTTGATATCGGTAGGCGATTTATAGAGGGTATGTCCATTCTTAGAACGAAGTTGTACTCGATAACCATCGATCCCTACGATCTCGTAAATAGTTTTACTCCGCTGCGCATCTTCTTTGCCGAATCGTTTCTTTTTTAGTCGATATAGAACGCTACTTCCAATTTCTAACCCATATTCAAGTTTATCCATATTCTCGCGGTTGTACTCTAACTCACTTTCGATCACTGTACCTTTTGCTTCGTTGGGCGTCATCCCGATCGAACGGTGAGTTGTGTTATTGTAATTGAATATAACATCGCTGAGTAGCTTAACCGTGAGCGGTTTGTTAATCTTAGTTAAGCGCGATTTCAGCGTTCTGTTGAAGCGCTCGATTTTACCCATCGTGTTATGATCTCTGGCATCGTTTTTGTAATGTACGATCGATTTTAAAATATGCTTGGGCTTGATTGTTCATGAATTCGGAACCGTTATCAGTTGTCAGGATATCTACTTTTTGCTTTTCGAGTAATTTAATACTTTTCAATACGCTACTCCACTGTTTACTCTTTATGATATAAACAAACCCAATTCGACTATTGATATTGACAGCCGTCAGTATGATTTACTTTTGAAAATCAGAATATCAGATTGATTAGCATATCAGTCTTTAACACTTTTCAGTGTTATTTTAGGATTTATCTCCTGCGCTTTTTGATAGAGTGCTTGAACTCTTACGTAACCAGTTTTCGGGTCATGATATAACTTTGATAATAGCTCGTCCATTGTATAATATTACACTCATAATTTTACTTAAATGGGTAGAGGGCGAGTCGATATACCATCAGCAAGCACTTGTCGCTTGTCGTAATAATAGTTTAGAACTGTTTTCGTCTGACTATAAGTGATGATACCTTTAGTCTCTTTACTCACACGGAAACCCTTATTGGTGCCTTGAAGGGTGATACGATCCTGCACGACTGATTCAAAACAGGCCGGATTCAGGACATCACTGTTCTTGCCGTGAGCTTGTTACACACCCTTGGCCGACACTTTTACTTTATGATTCTCATCGGGTAGGCAGCAAATGTAGTTCTTGCTTGATAACGATACGATAGCATCACCACGCCACTCTTCCTTGAATAGACCCGGTGTACGTCGATCAAACCTGTCCACCTCGCTATTATAGTCTCGCGGAAACCAGTCGTATTTATGCTGTTTGAAATGCTCACGTAGCTCTGGTTTAATACAATCCGAAATAGGTTATCACAGCTGAAAGCGATATATGCCGAATCAGTATCCATTTCTTGATATTCAAAGTCGCTTCTGTCAAAGTAGAAATCAATGCAATCGTATTAGAATTGAAGCATACGCAGCTTAGCTAGTTGGTAAATCGCAATAGAAACATGAATTTGATTTTTACCTTTAGTCATGCGTTTCTTCATCGTTATTTCACACGCTCCGTTATACTCCTCTAGATCATGAAATGTGAAATGCTCAACCTTGCTAGCAATCTTATCATCATCCGATTCAAACCCAACCTTTTTATGTTTGGTCATATTCATTCCCGATCGACCAAATGCAGAGTTACCGACAAGTTTCATCAATTCTCCAATTAACTTTTTAGCTATCCGTTCTTTTTCTTCTTCTTCAGTTTCATTGGTTTTCTCTTCAATATTCCCTGAACGTCTAGCGGTAGAAACGGCTTCTATTAAAGGTCGAAATGTCTTTTGACCATTACACTTAATAAAGTTGTACGTTTTTAGTGATTTTCATACCATGCGCCAAGTACCATTTCAGCAAAGGTGTGTAGATTAGGATTTTGTTTCCGAAATAGCTACTAATCAGTTTTCGTGACTTCTTTGCAAAATTACCTCGTTTACCATCCTTGGATTTGGTTTTGCGTCCTTGATTGTAATTATACATGTGCTCTCCGACCACAGATTTATCCTCAGGATGGATTTCAATGTTCTTGAATATCGGTGTCATCTCCGAGAAGTAATCTTTCAGATGTTCAGGTGTACGGATATCACATTCAAGGAATCCAAATAGCTTATCATTCTTAATATCATCGATAATACTGTCATACGTCTCAATCGCTGTCAAGCGTCCGCAAGGCATTTCATTACCAAGACACCACAGATAGAGAGCACTAGCATCATAGCCGATTACTTTCTTACACATCTTACCACCACGAATTTTCGTTTCGTTACGTTTCGCATATCGATTGAAGATTATTGATGGTCCTCCAGCGATGTTAGCCTTCATCTTACTATAGATATCCTTCTGCTCCTCATCAATAGAGTAAACCAAATTATCTCCGTTGAAATCAAGAAGCTTCTTATAGCGGAATCCCGATATCGACATATATTTTCGTGCTACATTACATTGAATGCAAGTAATCATAAAATTGCCATTTATGTGACCCAGTTTATTATCGATACGATCAACCGAGGCGAATTCAGCTGAAAGAGGTGCTTATAATTGCGTTTGCGAAAGGTGCCACATCCAGATTATTGTACCAAATCAAGAGATCCTTAATCGTTTTCATATTGTAATGCTTCCAGACGAATTCCACCCTTTTATAGTCATCATCACTGATGCTAGTTCCTCTAAGCTTGCTGTCAAATGCCGATTTGGGTGGCAGCTTAGTCTCGTTTAGTATGTCGAAGCTCGTGATGTACTCGTAAGCGAATATACCCTTTGCCATACCACAGGTACAGCAAATTTTAACGTCACACTTACAACCCCCAAGATAAATCTTTACATAACTATCAAGTGTCGTACCAGCGGGTATATAATTCTCGATATCAAGCATCTTGTAATTGTTAGTAGAAATACACATATAACCTGAACTTTTGATCACGG
Source organism: Phytophthora uliginosa (assembly GCA_024679075.1). Taxonomy (NCBI): domain Eukaryota; phylum Oomycota; class Peronosporomycetes; order Peronosporales; family Peronosporaceae; genus Phytophthora; species Phytophthora uliginosa. The sequence goes on along the minus strand of JAIKVD010001518.1, from coordinate 5,712 downwards.
AAGAAACTGTATCACTAATTACACCGAACATCTCATTTTTAACGAGATTGATATCATATTTCCCGCTATTGAATCCTAGTACCGGGATTTGATCTATGTGTTTCTTGAGTTTCGCACAATCACCATCCCCTGCAAATTCAATATAGTGATATGCTTTAGCAAATGAAGTTAAACCTTTTGATATAATGAACTGATCGATTGCATCCATGCCTTCTTGTCCTCCTTCAGCTACGATCATTTTTCTGAACTACGGTTCATACTTTTCGGCATTGTGCATTTGGATTTGTCTAGCCGCATTCTCAATGTAAGCGAACATTCTTTCCATTAGACGCTTAGGCGACTCTTCTACAATACAGAAATAAGATCGTTTCAGGGTGCTAAGTAGCGATACACTGACAGGAATATGTTCGTGGGTGAATACAGTATTCTTTCCTCGTTTCTGTTCTATCAGCTTCAAAATTGCCTCAAAATCATATACAATGAAGTGGTGATTGTAGTGATCAATACCCTCGACATGGTATTTGTTCATCAATCGTAGAACAGTATTTTTGGCTAGTCGGTAGACGCTAGACGTCTTCGGGAAAGATAGAATATTAACTTCATCACATTTATTCTTTTTTATGATTTTTAACTTCATAAAAAGAATAAATGTTATGAAGGTTAATATTCGACATGGTATTTGTTCATCAATCGTAGAACAGTATTTTTGGCTGGTCGGTAGACGCTAGACGTCCTCGGAAACGATAGAATATTAACTTCGACATGGTATTTGTTCATCAATCGTAGAACAGTATTTTTGGCTGGTCGGTAGACGCTAGACGTCTTCGGGAACGATAGAATATTAACTTCATCACATTAATTGTGAAGTCAAGAAAATTAACTACACACTGAGTCTATTCCGTGGTTTCAAGCCGATTGACATCCTTCAGTTTGATGAGCTAGAAGAATGTTTCAAGTTAACCATCAATGTATATACAAAGGATGTAACAACGGGGGAGGTAAAATGTATTCGTAAATAGGACACTGATATTTACTAAGAAACATATCAACAGCTATCATCCCAAAGGTGATTCGAGATAACAAGCATGTAATTAACTTTCCAAAGACAAACAATAAATGTGTATTCCACTGTATTGCTTATCACAATCTATGTGCTACTAAACAAAACCCCAGAACGATTCAAGCGCATGTCAAATCAGCTTTTAAGAAGTATTGTGAAGTCAAGAAAATTAACTACACACTGAGTCTATTCCGTGGTTTCAAGCCGATTGACATCCTTCAGTTTGATGAGCTAGAAGAATGTTTTAAGTTAACCATCAATGTATATACAAAGGATGTAACAACGGGGGAGGTAAAATGTTTCGTAAATCTGATAAGGAGCGTGATGCACTTAGCATTCTATCTCACAGCAACCACGCTCTATACATCAAAAACCCACTGGAGCCTAACGCGTGACTGCGATAATATATGTAAATCCTGAAACCTGTAATTGCTTTTAGCTTGTATCCAGATTTGGGATAGTTTAGTCTATCAGCGAGTTCCATTGACCTGATTTCGGAAATTATTTTCTTGCGAATATCCGCTTTGCTGTTGACAGCAACCGGTTTATCAAACACGGAAGTGTTAGCAATATTGGGGTGCCAATACAACGTTTGATCCTTCTCAGAAAGACTTTCGAGATCGTATCCTAGTGCGATATTAATTTTGAACGCTTTTGTTTGAGAGCTTAGTACAGTCTCTAGCTTATCATAAAACTAGGTGATCCTTTGTACTTTCCTTGATAGAATCGATATTTAGGATTAGCTTTGTAGTCTGGCGACAGATGAGTGTTTAGATCGTCCGTCGATACGTTGTACTGTTTAACCACTAATTCCTTATTTTTCAAGCTGGTTACGTTGCTGATGTAAACCATTTTATTAGTGCTCCCACGTACTTTAACGCGTGCATTACTACCCCACTTGACCGTCTTAATACCGAGTCGTAAGTCCTTCCAGTTCGTAACCGAGCATGTTCGTTGTATATCCGCCGTACTATATTTTATAATATTTTAACTCTCTAAATAGTATGTTTTATATATGTATAAACATAAAAAATAAAAAATAAATTAAGTTATTTTTGATTTTCCGTTTCTTTTGTGATTTCGACATCTACACTATTCGAAACCTCAACTTTTCCTGCAATTTTTCGTTTTTGTTTCGTTCTTTGGTAATACTCTTTACCTCGTTTACTTATTTCTTCCTTATGCAAGGCGTTGCTCTCTATTCTTCTGATAGTATCGCTTTTGAGCGGCTTTCATTGCTTCTTTGTTGAGCTCATAATTTTCGCGGACGTAAACCATTTTAATAATTATTGTATTAAATAACAATGATTGTGTTTATATATTATGAATTATTGTATATCAGAAATGAAATTAACTATTTAATTAATTTCGATTCAGACAAAAAAATATGTGATTGATTACTGCTTCGACTGCCATTCTATGTGTGCTTTTGTATGATTGTGCCTTGAACGACTTCCAAACGTGGTAGTAGTACCCACACCCACAAATAATATTTTGTTTTGCTTTGTCTCGTTGCTTAGTTTGCATTCCTTGTCGGTGGGCATTAGTCTTAGTATGCTTTAACCTATCTTTGGTTTGTACTTTTCCCCACAGATGGCACATATTACCTCTTTGTTAAACTTTTCACGATCATTTTTCCACAATTGATGTTGCTTAGTCCGCTCATGTTGTTTTCTGCTTCTCGTTGAATAGCAATACCACATTCACAGTCAATTACCTCTTTCATATATGGACTGTTCATGTAATCATGAAGATCGCGGTCGTCTTCCATAAAGAAACCTACTTCTGGGCTCACAAAGTTAGCTTCTTCCTCGGTGGGTAGCATGGGGAGTAGAACGGCGTTCATAATTGTTGTTGGTTGGTTGGTTGATCATATGATATGTTGTTATTATACTTTATATTTCTTATATCAGGATCAACTCAGTTTTATATATCTAAAAATTGAAACTGGTATGATAATATTGTAATTTGATTTCTGAAGGGTAGTCCCTTGGCAATGTTGTAAGTTGATTTTCTGAAGGGTTGTACCTTGATAATATTGTAAGTTGAATTTCTGAAGGTACGTACCTTGGTGATATTGTAAGTTGAATTTATGAAGGGTGGTGCCTTGACGATATTGTAAGTTGAATTTCGGAAGGTACCTCACCTACCTTGGTGATATTGGTAGTTGAGTTTGCTGAAGGCACCTGCCTTGGTAAAGTTAGTGCGTTGCATGTGAAGTAGCTAGAGTGTTTGGCGAAGTAGTGAAATTTGTTCTTTTAATGAGGAGTTACTAGCCATCTATTGAGGTTTGTATGAGTGAGTAAAAAACTAACGCTATTTTGTTCTCTCCCTACTACTGACGAAACAGTTAAAGTTCCCACTGTCAAGGCGGCAACGCCTGAAAAAGGTAAGCGCGGCGAGAAACCTGGAAAAAAATCGAAGCCCAAGCGCCGCAAAACAAAGGGAAGTAACTAGGAGAGGTCACAGTTGGTTGGAAACCTGCGGTAGTTTGATTGATAAAAAATAATACTAGATTTTATTAAATAAATTTCCGATTGCCTCTTCAATCAAAATATTTTATCTAAAACCGATGATAAAGAGTAAAAAACGATGATATATCATTTGTTTTTGATAATGATGCTCCGAAAATGATGATAACGCAGCCAAAATCGATCGATGAATGTTTGGTTTGAGTACTAATATTTGTTGTTAGCGAACTTTAGCCGTAACACCTGAAATATCCCGGCATTATTGTAGGGCTTGAACTGTTGAGTTGTATCCGACACTACATAGTTTAACTTCTCACATCGGCGATTTATATCGCATTTTGTACAATTAAACATTCATGCGGAAGATCAATCCTGCTTTTGGTTTATTGCTAGACATTAGGTCGTTGCTGAACGCTAGCGGTTGGCCTGAAATTGGGCAGCACGGCGGGCTACCTGCAAAGGAGTTAGGGGCATGTACTTCCGCCAATCCTCGAGAGAGATACCATCCTTTTTGCGAATGTAGTAAGACTTGCTAGCAAGGCGACGGGCTACCTTACGTGCCTGAGCTCTAGCAGCAACAGATCTCTTATCACAGCGATTCTTGCGGGCCAGATGCTTCAGTAGACCTTGGTGCGTCTTCAGTGTGCGCTTGCATAACTTGCACTTGCGAGGGGCGCTCTTCATCGGTCGTCCAACCTTTCTCGGCGGTGGAATCGTAGCTGGTGCCTTAGCCACCTTCTTCCCGCTGCGAAGTGCTGGACCCATCGACAATGTCTGCTGGCAACGAAGAAAAATGCAGTATGAGTGAGGGCATGCAGTACGAGTACACCCGTGCATTCATATCGATCACCGTTGAGTCAGGAGAGCTCTCAAACTTATCGTCGGTCACTAATCTGATAAGTATTAATATTAGTCCAACCACCTACTCCCTAAAACTGAGTGGATGTGTTTGCTGGGCTGCCTGGGGACGGATAACCACTCAGATATGGAAATTCCTCTGGATTAGCTTATTCCGCCTTAACTCATCTTCACCATCGCCACCTTAATTCACCAATGTTTGGACAACCTTGAATTAACAATGGAATTAGCTAACCCAAGGTATAATTAAGACCGAGATGGGATTAGAATTATGCCAGAATTATCACGGCAGAATTAGTGAAAGGCACAATATGACGCAGTACAGTATCAACGATGCACTCAAGCATACGGTAGAGTCCCCTATTAGTGGGTCGCAAATTTAGGAAACATATTTGCATCTGATTGGATAAAAATGAACCTCAAAAACTGTGGTGTACCTCCAACAAAATTGCTGTAGGTCGAGGTCATTTTTTAGCAGGAAGTACCGTATTCCCCCTGTCATAAGCGTCAGCTAGTTTTAGCCAATAGCCAAGTAGCTAATTTGCATATGTCTTCGAGTTTGTCATAAGCGTCACCTGCCAAATCCACTAAAACACTAGCATTTTTAGGAGGTAAAATGACTGAGTACCGGTAGGTCTGTGGCCAACGGTGTCGCGCACCCTCCTGCCAAGGGTCGGGCACGCGCGGGCTGTTCGGTGAGTACAGTCTCTGGGTGAGAGGAGGTCGAAGGGGCTCTGGGTAGTTGGTGGTTGGTAGCGAATATAAGCAGTAAAATAAAAGCTCTTGTTTGTTTAGGCTTGGTTCTTAGCAGGAAAACGTACGACTGATAGCCAAAATCACGCGTCGGCAGCCGTCGACGTGCTCATAAGCATGACACCACTCCTCACTCACTCACCTGGACATCCTGGCATGCCCTCCATCCTTGAGCATGACACCGCCTCCGGTCGGCCCTCACGTAGCCTCTCTCCAGCGCCCCGACACCCGTCCCCAGCATCCCCAAGCAGGACGGGGACGCTTCCCGCAGTCGCAGTAGCCGGCTGAGATCTGTGTCTCGCGTCATCTACAGAGGGGCTGGTCCACGCGAGGAGGCGTTCGGTACCGTCCGCGTGGTACCAGAAGTGCGCCCACCCGACACTGTAGCCATTCGCCTGGCCTGGTCCACCCCGGGTGGTCTAGGCGGCGGAGATCCACTGGCCGGGCCCAGCGAAGACCTGCCTGGAATGCACCCAAATTCCCGGGTACGGGACAACGGACCCACTTGCTGCAGCCCGGCGTGGCAACGTACGCGCACAACACGCACTCAAACTGGGCAGTGTCGTGCGC
>JAIKVD010001517.1:0-10514 GCA_024679075.1 Phytophthora uliginosa | reverse complement strand
GTCGTCATGTCGGGCTCGGACAGGTCGGGGCGCGCCGGGTTCATCGTGATGGCGCTTGGTGCCCCATGGATAGCGCCTCTCTCCTCGTCGGCGTGTCCTGCGGAGTGAGCAGCAGCGGGAAATGGCTGGGGTTCTCCACCTCCCGACCCGGTCGAGTGGAAGCCTTCACTCATCCGGTCCTCTTGTTCTCCGTTGTCACCTCGCGTCATGGTCTCGTCAATCGGATCAATCACCAACCCGTTTCACCCGTCAGTACGGTACGCTCCCAAAGTCTTGTAGCGTTCCCGGGGTGTCCACTTCTCGCAGCACTCGCCGTAGTAACGGTGTAGAGTTCCTCAGACAGTCTCACAAGCGTTCCTTCTTAGCTAGCAGCGTACCCTACTTCTCCACCACGTGTCGCGTGCCTCCTCCTGCCCTGGGGTCTGGTACGCTGGGACTCGTCAGGAACGGTAACGAGGGTGTCGTTCGGAGGGGAGAGGGCTCGTAGGAAGAAAGGGGACGTAGTAAGATGTAAGCTCGTTAAAGATACAAAAGTTTTCTTTGTTTAGGCTTGTTCTTGACAGGGGAAGTTCACGACTGACTAGCAAAATACAGGAATCTACCTCGCAGATCTCGTCAGCTCTGCCTGAACGTCCTTGGAGACCACCGTCACGTCCTCTGGACCTCAACGTGACAGCCCTTCCTTGGACATAATACACAACAATCGAAACAGGCACTTGACATCCATCCTCGAGGTACCCCGGGGCTGCCAACGACCTCGGCGGGTACCACTCTGGAGGACGCCGGACGCCTCGCGCCATCAACAGGTAGGCCAGTAGGCTCTGAACGGTGCCTAAGTAGCACTCGAATGTATCCACCCCAGACCCGACGGGTACGCTGCACGAGCCCAGCACACGGTCTCCTGGCACGCCACTGGTATGCCTGGGTACGAGACAGTCTGCACCCCGCGCTGCCGTCTGCGTCATCGCCAATGAGGTGCTCACAGAGAAGGTGCGCAGCACAGCTGGCTGAGACCTTGAACGCCTGACAGCTTCCCCCCCCCCCTGCCGACGCACTCGGTCTGCATTGCTTGATGCACAGACGCTCGACACCAACTCCCACTTCATCGCGAAGCTCATGTTCCGTCGGGGCATTGACCTCAAGCGCGTCGTGGTCATCCCCGACGAGGAAGACGCAATCATCAAGACGGTCAAGGAGCTGTCCGCGTTCGTGGGGGCGACGGGGTACGTCTTCACGACGGGAGGCATCGGACCCACGCACGACGACATCACCTACGAGAGCATCGTAAGACTGGGGCACTATGAGCGTGTTAGGGTGAGTGAGAGCATGAGCTAATGTCCATGATATATGATGATGTAGGTGAAGGCGTTCGGTGTGGGCGTCGCGCTGCACGAGCCGACACTGGCCGCTTTGAAGAAGTTTGGGGAGGAAAAGTACCCCGACATCCCGTTGGACGATAGCGTCAAGCGGATGGCGACTTTACCTGCTGGATGCAAATTGCTGCCTTCGTCGGGTTGGACACCAATCGCTGTCGTGGAGAACGTGTACATTTTGCCGGGTATTACATCCATGGTCAAGGACATGCTGACCTGCAATGAGGAACACTTCGTCGGCGTGCCGATCCACCGCGTCATTGTACGTTTCTTTATTTATTTTTTCACTACATTTGAAATTACTACTGAAACTGAACCAATGCAGGTGAGCACCTCGGAATATGAAAGCACCATCGCTGCACCCTACAAGGCGCTGCAAAAGAAGCACCCGAACGTTATCCTGGGCAGCTACGTGAATTTAACCGAGGAAAAGACTGGCACGCGCGACGCAAGCTTCAACACGCGCCTCACTGTGGAAGGTCGAAATGCCGAAGAGGTGAAAGAGATTGGAAACGAACTTGTCGAGTTGTTCAAGGGCAAGATTGTGGATCCTGGCACGGCTGTGTAGCTTCGACTCGAATCAACTTGATCGCCTTAAGTGCCGGGTAGGGATTCGAGATCGTGTCCACTTTCCTTTGCAGCAGCGAGCTGACCATTAGTAGCAACTTAAGTGATCGTATGTCATAGGTACTACCAATCTGCTTCTGGACACTTTCAGTGTACGCTAGTCGATTTGATTTTTGTGTTCGTTCGCAAGCGCTCTCCATGCCAAGGGCAGGCACGGACATGGCCAGATATCTCATGAGTGCGTGATGTAACTACTCACTAGCTAAGAGATCACGCATCGCCTCCTATCGAATGCATTCAATGCACGAGCAAAGGCTCACTTTTCAATTCTTTTCCACTCAAGAACCTGCCCGCTTGAAGCCATGGTCGCCATTACAGCAGTCTTCGCAGTTGCTGCCGTTACCATGGTGGCGAGCACCCCCTTCTCCGCCGCTGCGTACAACAACATGGCCACGACCTACAGCCCGATGCACTCGCTAGACTACCCGTTAGGAAGCGAGGTACTGGACGCGACGAAGCTGGCAGCGTCGATCGACACCGACCTAGCAATGGTATCTCGCTACTTCACGGACGCGCGCACCTACTACTCGCAGTACTATGGCGTCCCGGTGGCGAAGTATGCTGCCAAGAACAAAGTGAAGCTGCACCTGGGTGTTTTCATGACGAGTGAATCCTGGCAGTCGGCTGAAATCGACAACGCTGTAGCTGCCGTGAAGAACTACCCGGGCACTGTGAGGACTATCCTCGTGGGCAACGAGAACCTGATGAGCGGTACGAAAGCAGCCGACATCCTCACGATTGTTTCCACTATCAAGACGCGCTTGGGCGGTAAGCTTGCGGCTACCGTCAAGTTTGGCACGGTGCAGCGCATCACGGAGTACTTGAACTCTGCCTACGATACGGAAACTGCTACCTTGGCAGCCAACCTGGACATCCTAGGTGTGACCATCTACCCGTTCTTCGACAGCGGCTACAACCCCAACAAACCAGTCGCGATCTTGGACTCAGCCTGGAATGCCATGGCCAAGAAGTTCTCGTCGAAAAAGATGGTAATCTACGAAACTGGGTTTCCGACGGCAGGCGCCACTTCGACTGTTTTCGGCGTGACACCGTCGCTCTCTGAATCGGTCAAATACTACCACGCTGTGGCCAATTGGGTCCCCAGAACCGCTGCAAGCGCCAGCTCTGCTCCGCTCAAGTTTTGGTTCTCCTTCTTCGACCGTCGAGCCGACGACGATTCCATGGGCACGGTGGAGTTGGAGAAACACTTCGGGCTGTTTACTTACGATCGATTGGCGAAGAGCACAGACCCCGACTACCCGCGGTTGCTGGCGAGATCTACCAAGTCGGCTACGCAACAAAGTTTCCTCCGGGGACTTTAGCTGGGTATGGTGCAGTCGATATAGAAGCTCACGGTTGCTATACTTTCTTTCCTGAAAAAATCCAAACTCGAGGGTGGATACACTACACTGTTCATACACGCAGTAGGCTGTAGCTGTAAGCACATGCAACTCTCAGACAATGAGGACTACCAGAAACGCTTGTTTTCAATCGTGCCGTGGTATTGTGTTTGCTTTAGGAGACAATGCCCTGTACAGTACGGTACCGACATGACCGCAAACACGACATTTTGTTTTTCAAAGCTCGGACGATCACCTGGGAGTTAACACGATTTGCCCCAATACCGACGGCAATACATGAAGTAGAGAACGCTGAGTGTCTGCATCATCGACTGATTGCAAGCCTTTGCCGTCGTCGACAAACTGAGTAAACGGTGTCATCATCTTGTGTGCTCTTACGGGAATGTGGAAAACGGACAGAGCATCTATTGCAAGACGATCCCGTGTTTGATCCCTTTGAATCTTGCTTGTCCTCTCAGAGCACTGCTCTGTCCCTGACAAAGAACCCTGTTGTTGTATTTGTGTACATGTAGGTGGGTAGTCAAATCACTCCATTCAAGCATCCTCATCCGTATTCTCCATCCAAACAAATATTACGCACCGGAAAATATTATGCACCGGGATATGTTCGCATGACCTTAATGATTGGAGTCCTGTCCTCCTACAGTTTGAGGCCGTCATTATCCAATTTTCCTGGTTAGACCGCACGAAATCACTCCCCATAATCGTCGATTGAATGGGAGTCTGAAGACCGATCAACTCGCAGACGTGCACGTAAGCGCTCCGGAAAACGGCAGGGCCGATCTTTCCACGCGTGAGCCCATCACAGTTTTGGACGCTTTCAAGGATATCGTATCTCGCGGGCCGAACGGGAGAGCTCTCAGCATCAAGAAGGACGGTGACTGGGCCACGTACACTTGGCAGCAGTACTACGACATCAGCCAGCAGTTCGCGCGCGCACTCATTCACGTAGGCGTCCTACCACACGAAGCTGTCAATGTGCTTGGCCCGAACTGCCCCGAATGGCTCTTCACCAACATGGGAGCTATCATGGCAGGAGCGGTGATTGCTGGTGTCTACGTTACCAGCACCCCAGAAGCGTGCCAGTACATATCTGCGCACTGCGATGCTAAGGTGGTGGTGGTGTCCGACAAAGGTCAATTAGACAAGTATGTGTCTATCCTGGATCAGCTGCCAAAATTGAAGGCCTTGGTCGTGTGGAACGAGGACGATATACCCCAAGGAGCCAACTACAGAGTACCAGTCTACTCGTTCAACGACTTCCTGGGCCTCAGTGAGAATGTGGACGTGAGCCTACTCGATGAACGGATGAATGCCCAGTTACCTGGTCACTGCTGTACGCTGATCTACACCTCCGGTACGACGGGTCCTCCGAAGGCTGTCATGATTTCTCACGACAACTTGACGTGGACGGTGGCTGCGGCCATGAATACGCTGAAGGCTTTCAAAGATGCACAGCGGTCCGTGAGCTTCTTGCCCCTCTCTCATGTGGCAGCTCAAATCCTCGACATTCACTTGCCGCTAGCCATCGGCTCTGAAGTGTATTTTGCTGGTCCCGATGCTCTTCGTGGAGGTCTGTTGGGCACGCTGCAAGAAGTTCGCCCCAATTTCTTCTTCGGCGTGCCTCGTGTTTGGGAGAAAATGATGGAATCACTGAAGGAGAAACTTGGTGGGGCACCGGAAGGACTCAAGAAGTCGCTGCTGACATGGGCAATGGCTCTAGGTGCCGGTTACGCGAATCAATCGCAGTTTGGTGCAGCTTCCGGAGCAAACTTGAGCTTCTGGACAGCAGACTACCTGCTGTTGGGCAAAGTGCGTAGTGCTCTTGGACTGGATGAGTGCTCAATCTTCTTGACGGGCGCTGCTCCCATTGCGCCAGACGTTATTCGGTACTTCAGCACTCTTAACATCCCGCTTTACGATCTCTTCGGGCAATCTGAGTGCACGGGTCCCCATGCAATCAACAGTCCAGGCAAGTGGAAAATCGGCACCGTTGGGCCCGAGATGGAGGGGATTCGCACGCGGATTGACCCGGACACGGGCGAAATTCAGTACACGGGTCGCCACGTTTTCATGGGCTACTTCAAGGATGAAGCTGCCACGAAGGCAGCCCTCGACGAGAATGGCTGGTTATACTCCGGTGACGTCGGTGAAATCGACAAGGATGGATTTCTCTCCATTACCGGAAGAATCAAGGAGATCATCATCACCTCGGGTGGTGAACATATCCCCCCAGTTTTGATTGAGAATGCGCTCAAGTCAGAGCTCCCAGCACTTGCAAATGCTCTGGTCGTCGGCGAGCAACGCAAGTTTCTTACGTTCCTATGTTCTCTGCGAGTCGAACCTGATGCTGTCACTGCTGCCCCTACCGATAACCTCGCCAAAGTGGCTTTAGCCGTGGCGAAAGAGATTGGTAGTGGTGCTACCACTGTTCCAGAAGCGCAGGTATGTGAGAAGTTCCGCCAGTACATCGAGGAAGGCATGGCACGAGCCAACGCAAAGGCCGCCTCGCGTGCTCAGTACGTCCAAAAGTTCGTCATCATTCCACGTGACTTCTCTCTCGATGGAAACGAGCTCACACCTACCATGAAGGTGAAACGATCGATCGTTGAGAAGAAGTACAGCCAGGAAATCGAGCAGATGTACGCTCATGCTTGTCTGTAAAAGAAGAAAAAACAAACCAAGGTGGCAAACATAAATCAATTTCTTGGTCGACGACATCAATGAATTGTTGTCGATTGAGCAATGCAGTGTTAGGGCACTTCCAAATCGGTTTGAATGTTGGTGTTGAAAATAGCCTCTTGCAGATTAATGCATTTTTGGACGTCTCACACTTGGGCATTGGTCAGACAGAAGGCGAGAGTGAACAGTGTCCATACAGTATGGGTAAAGGGTGGAATTTGATCAAGACTGCTGCCAGCCCTCCCGCTGCTGCTGAGGGAACAACCGTCCCCCCTGGGGAGTATCACCTTGGAAAAGCTGGGCGTTTATGGTTGGCTGCACTAGGTGGTACTCGCGCTGAGGTGGTGCCAGCATCCAATCGGGTATCGCTCAAAGTGGCGGAGCAAGAGCGCCAAATTCGTCTAGCACGTTCGAATCGCACGTACAAGTACATGATACTCCCTGATTCAATATTTCGTTATTGCTGGGATCTGCTTCTGGCTGTCACGACTATTCTACTCATCTGGCGGGTGCCGTACACTATCGCGTTTGGTGAAAGTGACCTCTGGTACTGGTATGCCTTCAACAAGACCACCGACGCAATCTATCTTCTCGACGTGGTCTTTAACTTTAGGTGATCAAAACCAAGACAATCGTTTGTCCAGTGAGAAAATTGAGCTGACTTAGTTTTCATGGTATTCAGGACAGGGTATGTGGAGGACACCGAGATCATCATGGATAGCCGCCTTGTCGCCAAGCACTACATTCGAGTAAGCGATGTAACAATCAGCCAGACTGCAAGCAGCGTGTAGTAACTCACCCGATTGTTGCGTTCGTATCTCCACAGAGCTGGTTCTTTGTGGACCTCATCGGCTCGATTCCGGTTGAATACATTTTCAATACCAACTCGACTGGGTTCTCGGGGGTAGAAAGGAAAGCGTTTAAGGCCTCCGTGAAGTATTTGAAAGTCCCGGTGGGTCGATACTATTTACGAGTTCAAAGGTTGATAGCTTACTGATGTTTGCGGAGTTTTTGTTTACAGAAACTCTTTCGTATTGCTCGCCTCATCAAATTCGTTCAGTAAGTTGTGATTTCCATACCAGATTATTCCAGGAATCTCATGTCACTCTCTATCGTTTTCTTCTCGTAGGAAATACATGAAGTTCGCATACGCCATCCAGGTGTTTGCATGCTACATCTCGTTCATCCACTGGGTAGCTTGTCTCTGGGCTGGCCCGATGATTCGTCTCGTAGATATCGCAGATGACCAGCTAGCATACAACGAAGCGCTTTATTCAGCTGTATTGCTGCTACTGAATATCTCCGCAGTCACAGTCGAACCGAAGTGGCAGTTTGTGAGTGCTGTCCTCGGAGTCGTCGGGTTTTTATTCCAATGCCTAACACTCGCGAGCATCACAGCTGGAGTGATTGGCGCAAGTTCACGCGCGCTTCAATATCAAGACAAGGTTCGGTTGGTCATGAGTGATCTCAAGGCGCTACATGTACCAGGCGAGTTGCGCAAAGCTACAAAAAACTACTACGAGACTCTCTGGCGAATGAAAAATACCTCTGATCGGTATGAAAAAGCCATTTACGAAGATGAAGACCTGTCACCCGCATTGCGCGCTGAAATCGCACTGTACATCCACAGAAACCTCATTGCCACAGTACCGTTGTTTCAGGATTGTTCAGATTCTTGTCTCGCCGCTTGTGTCATGAGGCTCAAGACGCAACTTTGCATGCGTGGTGATGTGGTTTTTCACAAAGGGGACCCGGCCAACTCAATGGTTATCATTAGTCGAGGCAAAGTCAAAGTTATCTCACCGGACAACGAAGGGCTGTTGGCTGTGCTGAAGCAAGGCAGCTTCTTCGGGGAGATCGGTTTGCTTCGGCATATGACGCGCTCATGCACCGTGATTGCAGGCACCTTCTGCGAGCTCAAATCCTTGGATAGAAACGATGCCGAAGAAATTTTTGAGTCGTATCCCCATATTCATGATCGGCTTTTTGCCGAAGCAGAGAAGCGCCGTCTGGATACTCGACTTAAAGCACGCCTTTACAACGTCAAAGTCCTCGACAATGCACACGCTGTCGATGTCAGCAGTATCGTTGAGGTGCCTGGATCGGGTGGCAAGAACAACCAACCATTTGTCAACGGAGCCGCAGAGGAAAAGGCTCCTGCTGCCCCCATGTCATCTTCGGGGTCCGGTAGCAAGCCTTACAGACTTGTTCGTGGTAACTCGTTCCAAACGGAAGACGGTACTGCTGTCAATAGCGAGCTGGATACGATGAACATCAATCTCGACGAAATTTTGCGCTTGGTCGAAACGCTAAAAGCCACACAAGGCCGTTTATCTCGCGTTCAGGAACGGCGACAGTCTATTCACATGGCTTTGAACTCTCCAACACCCATCAACACTATCAACTCGGTGCTATTCACGCAAGCACCAGCCCGACTTGACTCGCGTGCAAGCACACGCAACCACGAATCACTTCATAGTGTAAACCGCAGTGGAAATCGGAGCGGGAATTCATAATCGGCATCATGCGCCAGACCAATTTTCCTACAACTGAAGTAACACTTTTTCACTTACTGTTAACTTCGTTGATTTCCGTCGTGTTGGACGAGCGGACAGGAAACATTGAATTGCTGCTTAAACTTCGTCATCAAAAAGTACAAAACGTCAACCAAGAGTTATCAATTCAAATTCATGGGCTTTCATCATTTTGGCATAGCCGAGGGCCGCGCCTTCACCTGGAATTCGAAAAAATACTTTCTGGCAGCCATTGGCACCGCAGCTTCTCTAAACTCCTGCATGCTTCGCTTCTTCACCCAGTGATCTGTCGCTCTTTTCCTTCTACAAGTAGCGATCGCGAGTGATAATTGTATTAGTCTACAGCGCTCCAGAATAGTAACGGCAACAAGCCTTACCTTTTTGTCACTCATCGATCTTGAAGACCTGGTTTTCTCCGGGCGGCTAAGCAGATTGTTGAAGAAGTTCTGCAGGTGCTTCGAGCTCACATCCTTCTCCTCACGCTTTCGGCGATCAGCAGCCGCACGGCGAGCGACTGCTGCCTGCTCCGCCTTTTTGCTCGCTTCAATACTTTGCTTTTGCAACTCCTCTAGACCAGCACCGGCTGCCTTCTCCAGTTTCTCCAGCCATTCTTCATGGCCATCAACACGGATGTCAGACGCAAGCAACGCAGTAGCGTCTTCTGCGTCTTCAGTCGGAGCAGACACGATTTTCTCAAACGGCTTGTCAGTCGGCCAACGAGCTTGTGAGCCTACGAGACTCTGGTTCACCAAATCAAAGGAGTCATAGCCGGAGGGGATGAATAGACTGTTGTGATCAACCAGTTGCGGCGGCTCGATGAATTTGAACTGGGACGGATAGGCACGATGCAGAATATACTTGCGGAGTGTGTCCACGTTGGATCCAGTTTTTGCGGACGTGAACACCACCGAGGCGCCGCCTAGCAGTGATGTAAGCACATGATCCACATTAGAAGCACCCAGTAAAAAAGCAAGAAAAATATCGACCTTACATCGAATAGCAAATTGGCGAAGCGTGTACTCAATATAGTCCATCTTCACCGAGTTTTCTAGTCGCAACTGAAAAAAAAAGAAAGCCACAGTCAAAGTTTACACCGTGATCTGTATCAAGCGTTTGCAGCATGAAGCACGTACATCGGCCTTGGCCACTACAATCACCAAAGGTACACCCAGATTCTTCGACAGCACTCCTTCCTCCATCTACCGACAAAACCACAACAGAAACTTATCAGCAAACATTCACTTCTTCAACTCCAACAAGTAAAACTGCAACTGTGCGTACAAATTCGTTCGTGGACGTGTCCATCGGCGTCGGCTCAGAATGATCCACACTCTTCGAAAACACAGCAAAATACACGTCAGCATCATCATCCCCCCCCCCCCCCCCTTCAACAATAGCTCTTTCCGTCCAGCGTACCGGGTCTTCATACGCCAGAATGTGCTGCTTGATAGCCGTATACAGCTCGTTCCTCGCCTCGGGTGTCAGCTGGTTGATCTGCTCCAGCAACTGGCCTTCCAGCGCCGAGAGCCACTGCTCCAACGAGCTCTTGATCGTCCACGGCCGCGACAGATCCAGCACAATGGCCACCACCGTCTACAAAACGCTTAATTAGTGCCCCCACCCTCGAATAGTACCCCCCCATTATCACCCCCACCTTTTGTAGCGTCTGGGGCTTGACCGCGATCTTGATGAGGTCCTTGAGGTTCAAGTCGTTCAGACTCCACGTGCCGATATGCGCCATCACGTCCTCTGAACAGCATCAAACTCGTTAAAACTCTACGTTTTATCCATTTAAACGCGTTTAATTAATGGCCACAGTACCGGAGGCGTCACCACCGCTCTCCTTGGCCCGCGGGTCCAGCACGTCCAGCGTCTTGAAGGCCAGCAGCGTGTCCACGGCGTGCGCCTCGTCCGCGGCCTCTGAGGGCGCGAGCTTG
>JAIKVD010001515.1:0-10538 GCA_024679075.1 Phytophthora uliginosa | reverse complement strand
ATCTGGCGACTGGCTCGGCATTGATGGCGAGTACATCTCCATGCGGGGCCTGGGCATCGTCAGCCGCGTGCTCAACGGGATGCCCGAGTTCGTGGGCTACATTCGCGGCAAGCCGCGCGTGTTCGTGTCGGGGGCGTCCGACGAGGTGCGCAGCTCCATGTTCGTGCTGTCCCAGTTTCCGATGAGCACGCGGGTGGATCTGCCCGAGTTCGTGCGGGGCGCGGAGCGAGCAGCCACTACAGTGCTCCACAGACTCTACGCACAGGACCAGAGCGAGACGAAGGAGTTCCTGGAGCACTTGGCGACGTCCGACAGCCTCAAGGCGCTTCTACACAAGCCCTCGGCCCCTCTGGAGGGCGAGAGCAAGCAGGGACGAGCTGTGCTGGAGCAACTTAACGTCAACGTCGCGGCGCTGGAAGCCGTGGAGTATACCAGGGAGAGGGTCGAGGAGGAGGTCAAGGCTGAGTGGCTCACGCTTCGCGTGCAGTACGACGTCACAGAACACCTGCTGATCTCGCCTGAGGGCGGAGAGGGCATCGAGGACCGGCGGGCGATCAACACGCGGTTTGCGTGGACGTTCGAGGCCGATGTCACGAATCCGGACGGACTGGAGTGGGGCCTCGTGGAGGCCACGCCGTTTGAGGAGAAGCCGGCAGTGCTCATGACGAACGAAGCGCAGACGGGAGAGAAGGAGTAAGGCAGGTACGCCTTTAAGCAGTAGCTGTGCTCAAGACAATAGATTGTCGTGGTTGACCAGCTGTCTTGGTTAATGGTTTCACTCCTTCTAGCTAAGTTGGCTCGAGGATTTCTCGACATGCAAATGACGTACTTATGGACAACGATGTGCTACGGATACTCAGGGAGTGGATTCAAGCAATGGGGACAGCGGACGGCGAGACCCGCTCAATCTTCACCATGAAAGGGTTCTTCATCGGCAGCGCGAGAGATCGAACGTAGGTGACCTCTTGGCCAGGCTGAACAGCGATGTGGAACCGACTCAGCAAACCCGTGACCACGATCTTCATCTCGAGCATGGCTAGATTCATGCCGACGCAAATGCGTGGACCAGCGAAGAACGCGGGGAACTTGAACGGCGACACGGACAGCAACTTGCCGGTGTCAGGATCCAGGAAGCGCTCGGGCTTGTAATCGTTGCAGTCGGGGCCCCACGTGCTGGCCATGCGACCCATGGCGTACGAAGGCAGACCGATCGTTGTGCCCTCAGGGACAAAAGTACCATCGAAAAGGAAGGTATCCGCGCTGCAGTGCTTGATGTTGAACGACGCAGGAGGGTATAGCCGTAAGGTCTCCTTGATCGCGGCCTCGAGGTACGTGAGCGATTGCACTTCATCCATGGTAGGGAAATACGCCGCCTGGACTGCCAGTCGCGGAATTTTCTCGAGCATCTCGTCACGAACGCGGCGTTCTACTTCCGGGTGCTGGCTAAGCATGTAGATAAACCAGCTGAGTGTCTCCGAGGTTGTGTCACGCCCTCCGATTATCGCTGCGATGGCAATGGAGCGGAGTAGCTGTGGATCCGCTTCACCAACCAAGTCACATGAATCCAGCACAAGCGATACGATGTTCTGAGTGCCTCCTGTGCGCTTCTCGCCTCGAGCACGAGCAGCGATCGACTCGGAGATGAACCTGTCGATGACCTTGATCGCTCGCTGAAGCTGGCTTTCACTGCCCACACCCAGAAGCCGCTGCAGCTTCCAGAACCACGCAGGCACCGAGAATCGCTTCGCCGTCGCTTCTTCAGCGATGTCAAATGCCTCTTCAAAAGGATGGTCCTCACCGATGGCAAGTGAGCCCATCTGGATGCCAAACCCGATCTCTGCAAATGATTCCATCGCGAATCGACTCAAAAGTCGAAATAGATCGAAGCTCTCGCCGGAGGCAGCGGCATTGTCGAACAACCTGTGCATGGTGCGGCCGTGCTTCTGGATCGTCGAGGTCATGGATTCACGCAGCGCTCGTGTGCTAAACAGTTTCGCAAAGATCTTGCGTGGGAACTGCCATACCTCACCATCACTGTTGGTGAGGGCGTTGCCGAGGAGGTCGTAAAACATTTCATGGAGGTACTCGCCCTTGATGAACGTGTCAAACTGTCGCTTGGTCACATCCTCGAACGCTTCGGGTGTCGAAACGACGAGAATGTCCGGGCGTCCAGGCGCGCTCAGCAAGAACGGCTCTCCATCAAACTCCTGCACCAAACTCGACACCCAGTCGTGGAACACGTCGTTGTTCTTGACGAAGTCCAGCGTGTTGCCCAGGAACGGCAGCGTGGTCCTCGGCTTCGGCAACGGAAGCCCCTCTTTATGGGGTCGCTGCTTCGCCTTCAATCTCTCGAGGTGGTTGAGCGTCGCGAACGTGGAGACCCCCAGCAGCACGGCGATAAAAGCAGAGGTTACCAAACTCTGTCGTGAAGACGAATCGGACGCTGCCAACGTCGGCAGGAACGTCAGCATCTGCAATGTACAGGAACTTTAACGGTGGATTCCAGTGGTCTAAGGGTGCGAATTCGGAAGTGAGTGACCACGGTCTCATATACATTATCAGCATTACCGGGCGACCTTCGCGTTACCTCCCACGTCGACTTCAACATGCTCTACCTGCAAAATGTGACGACACCGCTAGAGTCTCGCATGTGGAGCTTCCACCTGAAGCTTGCGACCTCGGAGTCTAATTCTTCGCGACGACGCTTCGTGGACAGTGCAGTTATTACATGTATGACAGTACGACGCCCCACTATAAGAGGGATGTCCAAATAAAAACTCACTTGATTATTGTACGATTACTTTTTTTCACTGCAGAAAAACTAAGCAAGTAAAAGTCATCGCGATGTCCAATTACTTTTTAACTAATACTATCGAATAGAATATCACGCTATACGACAGTTGTTTCCCTTTCACTTCAAAATGAGCCGCACCCGCAGCTTCCACGACCAGAACGACAAGGCCGCCTCTACAGGGCTCCGTTATCAACGGTGACGGTGAGGTGCTCAGTATTATTGGCAGTTCTTCCAGCTCTCCGATTATCGCCGCCGATTCAGCACTCTGGACCAGCAGAATGGAGACGCCAACGTCGGAAACATCTAACAAAAGGGCTTCAGTCGACGACACTACAGGGCCACCGCGCAAAAAAGCTCGCCGGAACAATGGGGCGGGATCAAGCGCTTCCAGACTTGCATCTGAGCAGGGAACAGCCTCTTCGACCAGTGCGAACCCTACGCTTCCCTCGGCGATTAAGTCTGCTCAAGCCACTACGAAGACACACAGAAACAAGTCTAAGACGGCCACAACGTCGAAGAAGGTCAAGGCAGCGCGTGGCAAGTCAGCCACAGAATCTGCTGATGCCAAAAGCATGCGATGGACGGTGCCGCTGACGAAGTTGGCACTCGAAACACGCTTTAAGGACCGCCGCATCCTGAAAAAGTTTGCTAAAAAACTAGCGACACAAAAAAAATTCGTGCAACGTGGGAAGCAACAGTGAATGTGTTTCTAGAGCGCGCGTTGATCGAAGGTGCTTTGGGCGACGGTGAGAGAGGTCGTGACGTCTCCGTTTCTCAGTTCAAGAACAAGTTGAACGCCATTCGGAAGGCTTACAAGGCAAAGCGAACGCGAATGTTGGCCACTGGTAATCGAGTGGCGGGGACTAGCAGTGCTGACGAAGATGAAGAAGAAGGCACAGCTGGTGGGAGAAAGTACCCTGAGCTGCCGTCCAACTTTTTGCTGAACGAAGCTGAGTCGGCAGATGACTCTGGTCATAAACAGCTAACGTGCGATCCTCGGTGCGTTCGACCGGTGTATCGTCGTGAGCTCGGCAACGAACTAGCGGCTTTGTGGCCCTTGCTATGTGACGTCTTCTCAAGCAAACCTGGACTTACTGGCGAGGCAATTATTGAATCGGGTCTCAACGCAAGTGACGTCGACACTGATGAAAACGCCGACGATTTGTCAAGCAATTCGGGCACTCGCACCGAAGACCACTGCTCTGATTCACCAAGTGATGCTCGCGAAAATGCTAAAGCAGCTGCTAAACTGAAGAAGCAGAAGCAGCTTTAACAACAGCAGCAGCAAGTGCAGTCTGAAACCAAGCGACCTGTCGAGTTGTTGAACGACACTCTTAGCGATGGCTTCAGTACGTTTGGTCGCATTTTTGAAAGACGCCAGCCCAGCCAACCCGATGCTAATATGCCCTGCTGGTGGAGAAGCTAACATCTTCAATCGACGCATCAAATGCAAAGCAGCAAGAGACAACCCAGGTGATTTGCCAGAGTATTGCAAGCCTACAAGAGACGACAGCGGGGCTTTTCAAGGAAATGATGAAGCAATTTCAAGGGAAAAACCCAGAGTGACGGTATTGACGCCAGAGCACAGCGGTCTCATTTATTATTCGTTATCGTTTTGGTAGAAGTAGTTTGCGTATGAATCACGCTTGCTCTCAGCTAGCTGAACCTCAGATTTCGTTCTATCCCAATACTGGTTGTACGCGTTCATCACGTCTCGGGCTTGCTTACGTTCTTCATCGTTCCGTGCGATGTCAAATTCTTCCTTGTCACCAATATCAACCAGCAAATTATGTAGAACAACTGCCACACAAATCATGCGAGCGTTCGTCTGATGGGAGCGCCGGTCGGTAACGCCGTGAATTACTTTGAAACGAGCTTTCAGCTTGCCGAACACGCACTCAACTAAAATCCTCGTCGAAGATAGATGATAGTTGTAGCTACAATGTGTGATACAAAAGGATATGTCAGCAACACAGCCCATTACAGCATCACCAATGTGTTCACGCACCATCGCTGTTTTCGCGTCAACCACTTGCCTCTGCGCTCATCATACGGCACCATTAGAAAAGGCCAGATCTTGAATCCAGAGTCGCCTAACCAATTAATGCCCGGTGGACATATATGGCGGGCCCGGGCCCCGAGCACTTCCGACTGATTCCACATCGATTGATCGGAATTACTCCCACTGAAGACACCGATGTAGCGGAACTTGTTGCGATAGTCGATTGCTGCCAGACAATTATATGATGGTTTCCCACTCTTATCGTAGAACCCCTGTCATTCATTCACACAGGGGTTAGGCCCAAACTTGCCGAACCAGTAGACACAATAAGATAATACGTAGCGGACCAGGTGCTCATTCGGACGACGTGTTCACATCATCAAAAATACACGCTACGTCCGGAAAATCACCACCGCGAGCCGAAAACCCTTCAACCATGTCATCCCATTCTTCATCTGCTGTAGGAGCTGGAAAATAGACGACGTCATCCATCATGCCGTATAGTAGCTCTTCGAGTTTCTGGATGTATCGTAGTGCAGGTGTCCTAGACATGCCAAGCTGGTTTGCAGCTCCACCGATACCATCTCCATCTTGACCACATCCATTGCCGTAGTATGTCAATAGGACAGCCAGCCCGTAGTCGAAAGTGTACTGCGTATTCTTTCCCGGAAGCCCATACTTGCGGTAGTAGAGCGGCTCTAATAGCCCTTGGAGTTTGTCAAATGAATCTGGTGAGCAACGTACAGTCCTGCGATACGCTTTCAATGAGCGGTTGGCCTTCAGTCGAGGGAAGAAGTCCGAACGAACGACGACAACATCTCCAGGAGGGCGACGAATAGATCTTCCATCAATCTGACTGAGTATAACGACCACTGTGACCAACAGAAAGCACAGCAGCAGCAGCTCTTCATCCCCGTAGTCATCCATGAGCATGAGCGGTGGGTCGATGCCACCGACCTCGACTTGATCTACAATCACCACAGACCATATAAAATATTAGCAAGTCTCAGTATACGGCTACATAGTATGTATGCGTTGTGATCCTCACCACTTGCCACTCCTTGGGCCTCATCGATGGCTCCCTCCGCTTCTTCAGTCACGTCCATGACAACGTCACCGTCTACGCCCTCTTCAACTCCGTCTTCAGAGGCTGAACAGCCCTCGTTGCCTCCCCACAGCATTCCGCGCGGCCCCAGTCTTGCTTGGTAAACGTCGTGCCGATTTGGTGCTCTCCAGATTAAATAGGTGCGCCCATCAAAAAAATTGGTGCGCCACCAGTTTCTTTTTGACGACTTATAAACGGGTGAAATGCCCGCCTGGGTTTTCTTCGCGCAACATTCCAAGCATAAATACGTGCAAAAAAGCAATTGAATTTTTATTTGGACATCCCTCAACGCCAGAGTCGAGACCCAACCATGGTCCATGCATTTCGACAGAGATACAACTTGTCGATGCGGTTTCCACTCTCCACATCTCAGTCGCAGCGAATACATCGAAGCTGCTAGCAACAACGCTAGCAGACCCAGCTACTGTGTCGCCCCGATCAACTACATGTACTGATGTCTTCGAGGCGTAGCCTGCTCGCCTGCCTGAAACATACTTCTCCGGTTGTTTTTGGCCCTTCAGCATGCACCAGCTTGTTTCTACACGCGATTCTAAACGGGCCGAACACACTTTACTTGATATATGTATGTATGTTATTTCTAACGTTTCTATATTAAACGTTTCTATACAGCAGATTAGAAACGTGCACTCCACTGCACTGCACCATACATCGACGGGGGAGAGCCACGACCACGCACGAGACGAATATGGCGACAGCGGAGCCCGCGCCGCCCTACGACGACGGCAGCTCCACCGAGAGCGAGTACTACTTCGACCCGGCGGAGGAGGCGGAGGAGCTCGCTGCCTACGCGTGGGAACACGCGCTCGACGCGCCGGCGCCTCCCAACCAGCCAGAAGCCGCTAAACTTAATGACAATAGTGCAATAAAACAGGAATTCAGCGACTACAGGCCGTCATCGGATGGCTCCGAGGAGATTGCACTGCCCCAGGGCAGCGAGTGGAGCCATGGCGCCGCTGGCGCTGCAGTGTGTGACGATGCCGTGGAACGTGCGCTGGCCATGGCCAGCAGATTCGAGCGAGAAATGAGAAAAGCTCAGAGAGAAGAAGCACTGACGGCGGATACGCTGAACGGAAATGACCATGAGCACGAACAGGATGAGGAGCCACCGGGTGAGATAAAGCAGAAGGACAAGACGGTGATGCGCTCGTTGAGCTCTACATACAGTGGAGAGGTGAAGGTGAAGATGAAGCCGAAGATTGTGTCGCTCAAAAGTGTGAAGACGCCGACACCACCGGCTTCGGCGACGAACTCGGTGGTCGTGGGGCTCAGAAGGCCACCGACGAAGGTGGTCGGAGCGCCGAGTGAGTTGGAGAGGGGGCTGTCGGTGGCTCGGTCGCAGTGGAAAGCCACAGGCAGTCAGAAGGCGAGCCCGATGAATAGTAAGACGTCACAAGCGAAATGCGAGGAGGTTAAAGTAGCACCAGGAAAGCGAGGGGAACAGGTGGAGTCGCCGTCCATGAGTACGGAGCTCGAGAAGGTTTCTTCTCGTCGAAGGACAGAACACAGCGAGCCACCAGACAAGTCGACACCGAGTCGACCGACTGCATACAGCAAGTCCCAGCCAAGACACCAGAGCAGGTCTCCATCAAAACATCAAACGGAACGTCCGATTCGGACAGATCGGAGCAAGTCCCTGGCAAGGCATCGAAGTCGAAGTAGATCCAGACGACGTGAAGAGAACGAGAGGAGATCGAGATCGCCATATCGATCTACGGTTTCTGTTAGTCCACGATCACGGTCCCGTCGGCATGACGATAGTTCATCGAGATCGCGAAACGCGAATGAATCAGAAAGGCGATCCAACCACAGAGACGAACGATCTCGCAGCCCCCCGCGATATCTGCGATACGAGAGCAGGAGTGGAAGTCGTAGTCGGGATCGTGAGCTAAACGATCATCATGAAGGATCTCGACAAATTCGTCAGGATAATGGTCGAGTGGAGCATGCCCGGCACGATGTCACCGAAAAGGGATTGGATCCGCGTCATCCGAGCAACCGAAATGCTGATACAAGTCGCGAAAATCAGCACAATAAAAAGGATGCGGATGGATATCACCGTCAAGATAGTCATCGCACACAAACAGCAAGGGCCTCAGATAAGAAAGAAGTGCAAGTTTTGTCAAAGCAAGGCAGCGACCAGACCAAGAGTCGATGCAACGCGAAAAATGGAGAGGGTTCTATTGGACGCAACCGTGATCGCGGTGCTAGCAAACCGCGGCTGGATAAATCAGATTCAGTACGACCAAGACCCGCTAGCAACGTTTTAACTAACCCCACCGCTGGTCAAGCTACGAAGAGGAGCCCGAAGGACCCACGTGTCAGAGCTCAAGTGGGGATGAATGCCTCTCATCAGAGCACGAGTAAGAAACCCTCTGCGTTTCGCCACATTTTCGATGATTTCGAGCGAAAAGTGCACAAGTTAAAGTTTCGTGAAGCGGATCTAAACGAGAAAGAGGCCGCACAGACTCCTAATCGACGCGATTCGAGGAATTTCGGCAACAGAAGGAGAGGCATTGCAGTGGAAAAAGCTCAACTGGGAGCACAGGATCTCGAGCGATTCGAGAAGCTCTATGAATCGATGACAGTGTCAAAGGAAGAACTCGCAACGTACCAAACGAGGCGAGAGTTTGCGTATCGCGTGGTATGCTATAAGCGAAAGCAGGTGGCATTGCAAGAACAAACTGGTGGGCAGACACCGGAAGAAACAGCAATGCATTGGCGCCGACTGGACGAAGAGCGCGAGCGGTTGGTTCGAGAAAATAGCGAGCTGTTTCACAACGTGATGATCGGCCAGCATGAGCTGGGCCGGACTTACGAAATGCGCGGCAAACGTAGCGGGCCACGAAAGCCAGAAAAGCGTTCACGGAGCTCGGACGCTCACGACGGTCAACCTTTTCTGAAGCGGATTGCGAGAGGGCTAAATGCTGCTCATCGACAGCTTGCTGTTTCATCAAGTTCGCGTGTTGTTGCTGGTGCTTCATTGCGACATCGGAGCGAGGACAAACCTCTTCCTCCACAGTCCAGCAACACGCCATGGTTTCTGAAAGGCTGACCAGGTAAAGTGTCTGCGAGTTGTGTGGTCATGGGCTAATAATTGTAGCGTACCAACATGTCCATAATTGAGCTCAATATGTCAAGAAAGTTATTATATACTTCCAGCACGCTACAAGATCTCTTGTCGAAGACATGGAGAGGCTGCCGACGAGAAATACGTGGGAGCTCCAACTACAGCGAGCTACGAGTTTCCTTGGTCCAGGTTGCCGTCACCAGCGCGTCGAGCTCCTGGATAATTGAGCGCACGATTATCTCAGCGGATTTCTCCTGGGCAAAACCAGGAGACTGACCCGACCACAAAGACGAGAAGGCCGTGTCACCGTTTGCCTCAGCAGCTTTTTTAAGCGCACCGAGTGGCGCTCCTGCCGCTGGCAACTCCGGCGCTACAGCGGCCATCGGACCAAGCTCCCGCATGATACGCGTCACGAATCCTCGAGCTGGTCGACCCGAGAAAATGTTCGTGATCGCCGTCTCCACGGCTTCTTCTCCAGTCGCAATCGCAGCCCGTTTCAGCATTTTCCGGTGCAAGGCCGACGTTTTGGCCTCGTCGGCGAGCAGGAAGACGGTGCCCATTTGCACTGCGGCCGCCCCAAGTGCACTAGCAGCCAGCACGCCTCGAGCGTCGCCAATTCCACCGGTTGCAATCACCGGGAGCTTCACTGCGTCGACGATCTGCGGGACCAACGACATCGTCCCAATCTGCCGTGGAAAGTCCATCGAGCTGTTGCGGTTCTGCTCGCCAGACGCGCTTGGCTCACCCTCCCTGGGTAGGAAAACAGCTCGGTGGCCACCTGCCTCGATCCCCTGAGCAATGACAGTATCACACCCTCTCTCTTCGAGCCACACAGCTTCGCGCACAGTGGTGGCGGACGAGATCACGAATGCACCCGTGTCCTTGACACCTTGTAGCATGTGTGGAGCCGGCAGGCCGAAGTGGAAGCTCACCGACTTCAGGCTTGAGCTCTCGCACAAGCTCGAGACTAACTTCGTCGAATGGCATGCGTAGCGCCCCCTGCGCTGTCAAGAGGGCCAGGTCCACGCCATACTCTCGGTAGTATGGAGCAAGGGCTTCCTGCCACTGCTTGTCCGCCGTCGGGTTGGCAGGAGGGAGCGAGTGGCAGAAGAAGTTGAGGTTGATCGGCGCCGTTGTAGACGCGCGGAAGCGCTGCACGTGCTCACGCACAGCGTCCGGGGACAGCAGAGCACACGGAATGGCACCGAGACCGCCACCACGGGCTACCGCTATGGCGAGGTCGCTAGCTTGCGCACCGGCCATCGGAGCTTGGAACAGAGGCACACGCAGTCCCAACCGCTGCAGAATTCGGAGGTCGCGCCACGCCATGACGTCGGTTGGTGCTCGTGCTCGACGCCTTGCGGATTCGGAAGTGAAATTGAGACTATGAAGAGACCCAGCGATGTTTGGATGCTTTGATGAGTGACCTAGCGAGGAGCTGATTCGTTCGTCAAGATTTGCACCGAAATATCCCAGTACTGTATAAATATCCCTCCCGGTAGACGGCGCCGAGCTGAGCCTCGACGTCGCTCTGCGGGCGCTGTCCTTG
>JAIKVD010001514.1:0-10550 GCA_024679075.1 Phytophthora uliginosa | reverse complement strand
TTTGGCAAACTGATGCTGAAGACTAGGCGCGAGGTGAATACCGTGTCGTGGCTCGAGACGATCTCCATTGCGCACGCTGTGGCAATACAAAACACCAAGATAATCACGGGGAGAGCAAGCTTTCGAAAGTGCAGCTTGGCTGTGACACTAGGTGTAAGTGCATCGAGGAACAGAAGCCAAATGAACCACAACCACCAAGCCATCACGGCACAGCTCGACGCAGCACCCCAACTCAACAAATCCAGAAGACACAGTGCCAACGCAGTGGCCTGCACAGTGGAGAACAGTACATCAAAGTTCCAAAGAAGCAGCCGGAGTAAATCCTTCTGAGCGAGTGCTGCTGTAGTCGACACAAAGAGCAGCGAGGTCACGAACGCAACGATGCTGGACGGTAAGACGTGGTGCTTTGCGCTATGCAACAACAGAACCCAAGAGGCTGCTGTAGTAGCGAGACTCGTCACTGCAGTCGCATACAGCGCAGTTTTCATTCAAGGAGTGGCAATACGTTCAAGAAATTCTTCTGGGAGCAGTACTCGTCGAGCGTCCACAACCACAGATTCATGACGAGCCAGACGCAGTTGTTGCGTGCACGAAGCTGAAGCTGGCTGGTTGGTGACAAAATTGGTCAGCTGAAGACACTGCTTAGTCGCTGCGGGCGTCAGACACATTCGAGCGCGCACGAGGACACAGGAGATGACGTGTCTTCCGCCTTCTGAGTTGACAACGGCCTCGTCGTGGATTCGACGACCGCGACAGACTTTAGCGTACGCCTTCTTGAACATGAAGACAATGAGCGTCGACGCCGTGAAAATGACGATCTGGTGCCATTGCAGCTCCACCGAATCGATCCAAAGTGACGGTGATGAGCGTCGACGCCGTGAAAATGACGATCTGGTGCCATTGCAGCTCCACCGAATCGATCCAAAGTGACGGTGACGAGGCAGCGTCAACGATGAGGCGATACGAACAGCAAAAAACGAGGGCTAGCATGGAAGGTCCGGCCATCACGATGAACTTCGCAGTGGTCTGGTAGGTCCTGTAGTTGGCGTCGAATGAAATCACGCACTGCGAGTTCAGCCAAAAGCTCACGCACACGATCGCACGGAAGTCCCCAAAGACCTGACCGACCCCGATCCAGTTGATTAGGTTGAGGACCGAGACGAACCATAACTCGTAGTTCCGTCGCAGCAGCAACTCAAGAATTTCTACCGACAAAATCAGTGTAAAACTCAGCGGCGGGGCCAACGAAATCACTCCGAGCAGCGGAATCCACGGGCGCGTCACGCGTGCCGGCAAGAAAAGGATCGACCCAAAGACTAAACTGTTTACGCGATTAAGTCGCACTAGAATTCGGATCACTTTGTGCATCATGCGCACCACTTCCGCATACCTCGACGCCGACAGCATTTCCGACATCGGCGTTCTGGATATGTCGACAGCAGGCAGCGGCTGTGACAACTGCAGCTCGTACAGCCATCCAGCGTTGCTGTCGGCACTAGGTATCCTCGTCTGGACAGCCTTAGATCTTGGCCCGTGGATCGACACGTCCGACGTCCGCGAGATGAGCGACGCGCGCCGCCAGCTGCTGGTGGCCCACAAGACGCGAGACCCCGAACTCATGCCAGTCCAACCTCCCGAGGCCATCGCCGACATGCCCGCCGAGCTCCTCGTAGACACGGGCGCCATCGCGAGTCTGGTAGACGCCCGGATTCTCACTCAACTCGGCCTCACTAACGCTCCTCTGCTACCGTACCAAGGGAGTCTGAAGGGCGTTACGGGTTTTCCCCTGAAGGTCAGAGGTGAGATCGAGCTGCCGCTGCGTCTTGGTACGGTGACGAGGTCCAGAACGTTCGCTGTTGTGGAGAAACTATATGTACACGCTATCCTCGGTACGGATACGCTTAAGGACTTCAGGGCGATCATCGACCTGGAGGAAGGACTGATGATGCTGAAGGGTTCCGGTGAGTCGATCCCTCTGGGAACTCCTCGAGTCGAGGAGACGTACGTATCTCGAGTGGCCTCGACGGTGCGACTCTGCCCTGGCGGACAGGCCCTCGTCGTGACTAACGTGATGGGGAAGGCTCCGGAGAACGCGACAGTGATGATCGAAGGGCTACCCGAACTGGATCCCCTGCTGAAGGTGGCCCGGACTCTCTGTTCCGTCCAGAATGGACAAACTATCGTGGAAATCTGTAATTCGTCCTACGAGGACCTCGTCATTCGAAAGGGTACGGCACTAGCAGCCGCTACTATCGTTCCTGAGTCGGCGTCCTTGTCTGCCGAGTCCAAAGAGGACCCGAGCTCCTCGGAGGTCTCCTCGAGCGTGCGCGAAACGCAGATGTGTCCCGAAATCGATACGGTGATTGGAGCCACGGTGGCGGGACCCACCCCTTCAAAGGACCGCATGCCCGGCCTCCAAGAAGCCTACCAAGCAGAGATGGAAGCCGATTTCACCGATTCGAAACTCGGAGGAGAGCAACAGGAACTCCTGCGTGCCCTGCTGGGTGACTTTCGTGACATATTTGAAGAGTCATCGCTTAAACCTGGACGTACCGACCTATTGAAGTTCTCCATCGATACGGGTACGCACCCGCCGATTAAACAGCGGCCGTACCGAGTTTCCAACGCGGAAGGAGATGTCATGGAGGCTGAAATTCAACAATATCTCGAACGTGGCATAGTACGCCCGTGTGGGCGAGCCCCGTACTGATGATCCGTAAACCTGACGGCGGAATCCGCTTCTGCATTGACTATCGGCGTCTGAACGCCGTCACGATAAAGGATTGCTACCCTATGCCTCTTATCGATGGTATCTTGGACGTACTACGTGGAGCTAAACTGTTCTCGACTATGGACATTGCCTCTGGCTACTGGAACGTACCCATGGACGCTGGTAGTGTGGAGAAGACGGCGTTCACGTGCAAGTACGGCCTCTTTGAGTGGCTAGTGATGCCTTTTGGACTGTGTAACGCGGTCCCAGCTTTCGAGCGCTTAATGGAGAACATACTTGCCGACCTGAAATGGAGAACCTGCCTGGTTTACCTCGACGATTGTGTCGTATTCAGCGCCGACTTCCCTACTCACCTAGTACGGTTGAGGCAGGTGCTGGAACGCTTCAGGGCTGCGGGTTTCAAGTTGAAAATGAAAAAGTGTCGCTGGGGGCGTGACCAAGTAGCGTTCCTCGGACACATAGTGACCCCGACCGGCATCCTCCCGAACCCTGAAAAGGTCAAGGCCGTCATGAATGTGGCTAGACCCCATGATCTACATACTGTACGGGCGTTCCTGGGATTGACGAGCTATACATCTCTGGGTACGCTGCCATATCGGCCCCGATAGAACGATTGAAGGTCAAGGGTACGGCCTTTGTGTGGAACGATGACTGTGAAGCAGCGTTCCTACAGCTGAAACGACGGCTGGTGGAACCCCCAATTCTCGTCTATCCGGACTTCACGAAGAGGTTCAAGCTTTATGTGGACTCTTCTCGCCTCGCTGTAGGGGCCTGCCTAATGCAGACGATAGACGGACGAGAACGAGTGATAGCCTACGCTAGCAAGCTGCTCGTCGGATCGGAACGGAACTGGGTTAACAAAACGGACGGCACGTCAGAGATTGAGTATTGGGGAATCGTTTGGGCCACTCGAAAATTTAGGTGCTACCTTGATCGAACCGAAATCGACCTCTACACGGACCATAAAGCTTTGACTTGGGTCTTTAGCGAAGGTAACCGTACCTCGAACGCCAAGCGAGCTTCCGGTTGGATTATAGGTTCAGCAGTGCTGTCACGGTTGTGCACTTTGTCACCGGCACCTTCACTATTAGTGATTAGGTCACCATCATGTTCTGAATTGGTAACTTGTCCACCAATGTTGGTGACGGGTTCACCAATGTTTGTAATTTGTTCACCAATGTTGGTGACGGGTTCACCGATGTTGGTGACGGGTTCACAAACATCACCGGAATTTGTGACAGGCTCACCGGTCTCGTTGTCGTGGTGGGAAGGTGGCTTGTCCGAGCGACGAGCGACTCCGTCTAACTCTTAACAGAGTTAGCATGATACTGCTCTTCGACCAAATTACATGCATGATGGGTAGCTAGCTTTGCTAGAAGACCCATTTCGTCGTCGTAACTATGATTGTAGCGAAAACCCACTCGCTTGACCTTCGCAGTACTGTTGTAAGAACAGAAGATGGTCGCACTCGTCCATGGCCATATGCCGATGCAGCAAGTCTTTCGCTGAACCCCAACTGGCTTCCAGACGATTGTTTGTGTTATTATCGAGATGAGGAATGTCTCCGCGCTCAAATGTACACCACAGATCTTTGCAGTTCAGCCAATTCTCCGTGAAACAGTCGACAAATGATGGCTTGCCCACACATAGATTCTGCAAAGCAGAAAGGTAATCGTTGAAAAGAGTGTCTTGCTGTGCACGGACCATCAGCGTGAGTATGTTTTTGATTTGCATCTTTTCAAATACAGAAAATCAGTAGTCTTTCTTGCTCACTTCGCGCTTGAGATAGTCAATGACTTGGAAATAACAGAAGATGACGGACGCACCCGGAAACTCTTCACGCAGCAGCGCAAGTTCAGTGAAGTCTTTGTCGATTACAATAACTTTCACGTTCGTCCACGATGGGTTGTTCTGCTTGAACGCTCGCACCGCACAATGCATGTTCAGTCTGCTCTAGCCATCAACCAGAGCGTGTTGAGCAAATGCTCCACGCCCAAACTTGTCTGTAACCATAAAACTGAACAACCGATATCTACAAAAATAACATAAATTAGCATTAACGAGTGAAGCGTTCAGCAAAACAAAACAAACTGGCGATCTCAGCACGATTTTTCAGCGAGCACCGTACCGATTGATGTTTGTCCCGTAACTTGCATCAACGCAGATTGCTTCTGGAAACTTGCGCCTCATCCTTCGCATGTGAGCCGTCTGGAATGTAATACAGGACGTAAGGCCCGTGTTTTTATCGCGAAAGACATTCACAGTATTCCCGGGACCTTCACTGAAATCTCGAAGTACTTGGCCCACGCTCGTTGTCATCTTCTGACGTGTATGTCTCCTTACGCATTTTCGCAATCAGATTCTCCACATCCTTTGGCAGCACTGGATTCCCCGATACCCCCTTCAAGTACCGCAGAATTGTTTTCTACTTCGATCCTCCTACATGCCATTAGCAAAGATGATGCACCTCAAGTAGTCCAAATTACGTAGCCTACCTTGCACCATAGTCTTGACCACGTTCCGCGTGCCTGGTGGCGTTATTATGCGGGCCTCTGCGTACGAATAGTACACATCACGACTGTCGTCATGGTTATGGGTCGCTACATGCGACGAAAACCGAACCTTGTAGTTATCTGCGTCCTTGACAAGTACAGCGCTAATCTTTGCAGAACACTGAATAGACCGGATGTTGTGGTTGGTTCTTGATCATTTTCCTCTCGGCTGGAATGTCCATCCGTGTCGTGTCGTTCGAGTTCCCGTCGTTGCCACTCATTCCGCCCCGTCTATTAGCGCACAACGGAGACTTGTCAACCATCGCTGGCTCGGAAGATGTGGCGCTGGCATTCGGGTCGTGTGCTTCGGAGCCAGCGGTGCTTGTCCGTGTGTGGGTTCTCGACTACTGCTACGAGTGGTGATGGCCCCCTTGCACCCGTGAAGCTCTACGTGATTGCTGGAGAGGCATCGGGTGATGCGATCGGGGCCAAAGTCATTCGCGCAATGCTGCGTCACCAGCCACCACAGTCTCTGGAGCTCCGTGGAATCGGAGGGTGCGTCAATGCCGACTTTCAGTTGAGCCATGCATATAGTGAGACGTATTGTTTGTGGTATTTTGTTGTTGTTGTGGCAGCCCTCAAATGTGTACGGCGGGCGGCTTTGAGTCGCTCTTCCCGATGGAGGACCTGTCAGTCATGGGGCTGGTGGAGGTGGTGCCTCACCTTTGGCGTTTTCGGGTATGCACGAGGGTTGACCAGCGTACTCGTACTCAATTGCTAAGGAACTGGTTTGTGTGTTGGTGAAATAGCGGCGGATTCAAGACACGTTGCGAGATATTGAAGCTTTTCAGCCGGAGTTGGTGCTCACAATTGACTCGAAGGGATTTACATTTCGAGTGCTGAAGGCGTTGCAAGCGAGTGAAGAGCAAAATGGTGGCAAATACATTAAAAAGGCGCATTATGTGGCGCCATCGGTCTGGGCTTACAAGCACCGAGGCAAACGAGACTTCACGGAGCTCAAACAGCTTTTGGATGTCATGTTCACGATCTTGCCCTTTGAAGAGGACATCTTTCGTGCAGGGGAGAAAAATCAGAGCTCAGGGAGTGGTGAAGACACGGCGCAGTCATGGTGTCATTTTGTGGGCCATCCTGCCGTCGAAGACTACTTGGAAGCCCATGGAGCGTACGACCGCATTCCTAGTTGCGAAGATGCACCCGCGGAGACAAACGCCCACCAAGTTGAAACGGGATCAGATGCTTTTCTTGACTTGTCAAAGTTTAGCATGGACACCTTGTTCGCACGTGGTCAGATTTTCCAGGCATTGGCAGCTAATGGGCGCGAACCCAATTCCAGAGCCCGAGCCAGAAAAGAGTTTGGCATCCCCCCGGACGCGTTTGTGATTTGTGCACTTGTCGGAAGGTAAACAAGCTATCATCTTCAAGAGAAAAGTACTCGACAATAGCAAGGGTCGTAACTGTTCGCTTCTGTGTACATGTAGTCGAGCAAATGAAGTGAAAAAGTCGGCACGGTTGGTACTTGACGCCATTACCGAGATGAAGCGAACAAATACCTCGATGCGAGAGAAACATGTAAGTTTTGCTCAGCCTGCTTGCTCTTTTGCTACAGTGCTAACTATAACGCCCAAGATCTACGTCGTGTTCCCAACTATTGCCGCAGTGGAGGAACAAGTGAATTCTTACATCTCCACAGCAGGTCCTAAAGTAGAGTGCCATGTGCTTGCTGATCTAGATGCAGTAGCACGACTTCGGCTGTTTCAGGTGACTCCAAAAACTACTTTGATGGGAGGTAGTTTGATGTCGAGAAGCTTACGTTCTTGTGTCTTATCCATTCGTAGGGCGCTGATCTAGCGGTAGCCGTGTCAGGGACGATTGTCCTTGAAACGACGTTAGCGACCTTGCCTACCGTAGTAATGTACCGCGCCAACAAAGTGACGGAGTGGATCGCTCAGCGACTGGCTGCTGTGCGATTCGTATCCATCCCCAATCTGCTACTTGGAAGGTGCGTTAGTACTGTACCAACCTGCTTCACTTTAAAGATCCGTACTCATAAACTAAGATCGCTACTTGTGTGTGTAGATCACTGCTACCCGAACTACTTTTCAGTGATTGCACTGCTCTGAATATTGCCGATGCACTAGGGTAAGCCCATGCATTGCTACCACCACGAAAATGTATGCGAACTAATTTGTTGACTTATAGCACGCTCCATGGGCAGCCACTTGATCGAGGTGATGCACTTCACCTGGCGATGGCTGTAAGCACGTTGACCAAATGGCGAGAAAATAACGGCGAGTCAGCTACACGGGCTGAAGTCGCAAATCTGCTGCCAATTCGAGCCAGTGACCTGGTCGCCAAGCACATCCTCAGCGTACTGAAGAATTGAATTGAATCATAAAAAAAACAGAATTTACGCTTTGCTTACTTCAGTATTTGTTACCAGTTCTCGTTTGTTGCCAGTGTCACCAAAAAGTAGTTAAACACTGGCGTATGGGGATGATCCAATTCAGAACTTAAGTAGGATGTCGTAGGTACTTCGCGTAGGAAATCACTTCGAAAGACTCGATACTCACTCCGTCGGGCGTCGCCTCCGTCTCCATTTGGAAAAAATCCCGTCGTTTCCAGAGGTGGCGAGACGAAAACGGGAATGCTGCAGCTTCCGTCGAGGTAAAACCCACAAACTGCAGTCGATGGCAGGTGTTCCCACACGACTCGGGTGGCAGGCCCCCGGCCTTTGCTCTTGTAGAAAGAGGTGCACACGGAAGTAGGAGCCTCGAACATCAGTGGAATCTGAGGCAGAGTTACGATGCCTGCCTTCGCAAGTGCCATGACATCCAAGGGTTTGTATCCAAATCCAAAAGTGACGACCTAGCTTTCGCTGCTGTGTGTTGATGTTTGATTGCGATAAATCTAATGAAAAATTCCCGTAGGGATTGCAACCGAGCTCAATGGGTGACCCCTGTTTAGCGGAATCTACTATTATTATTATTTTCGCTTGAATCCACTAAAAATTCGTTCTGTTGGGTTTGTAAAAGGAGAAGAAAAAAAAACTTGATTATAACTAAATGACTTGAGTTTTCAACGTGTGCTACTTTTGTTGCCATCAGCCTTGCTCTCCCATTGTAATTGGGTGGCAACGGCTCAATCCAGTTTGCCGAAACATCTCCAGACTGGGATCCAGCGTCCACTTGAGAGGAGAAGTTGTTATACGTCGAGGCGTTGAGCACGTCGCTGCGCTCGTGATAGTCGTCGAGGTTGTAGTAGCATTCGCTAACGACCCCATTCAAAGGATCAAGCGAGTCCCCCACTGCCATGAGCGACCTGATGGTGACTCCCGTTGCACTGCTCGTAAGAACCGATGTGCCGGACGCTGTCCGGTGGGGGACGCGAAAACAATTTTGCCTTTGCAGTCGTCGTCCGAGTAGTACCAGATGCTTACCGCCCCCAGCACAGCGCGCCAATTCACTCGTTCCGAATTTGCCCACGCACTGCAGTGCGAGAACGTCGAGCACACTGGAGTCGCAGCGTCGAACCACAGGTCCACGCCATTGACGGTTCTAACTCCAGCAACCGCCCTTTCAATCGTCTCGACGGGGTGAAAGTATTAGTGAGGAAGCAAGAAAAAGGTGAAACCCAGGCAAGCAACGTGAAGAATCACTACAGACCTGGCCAATCATACTCCCATCGAGTTTCTTTGGATATTATCCGAGTTTCACCACACGACCGCGAAGAGTGCAGGGTGGTGACCTAGAATATAAGGTGATAATGCGTTTCTCTTGTATCCATTTTCGTCTTGGCTTCGACCACGTTGCAGGACTTTGGCTCGTTTCATGATTAGGTACACGAACCAGCTATGTATTTGTGCCACGGAGCCACTCGAAACGAAGAGTAAAATCAGCACCTGAAGAAACAAACAAACAAACAACCACGTTTTAGAAACTATCTCGGGGGTCTTGTACATGAACACGTACCGAAGTGCTTCAACTCGAATTGCAACACATTCAGAATCAAGACAAAGAGAATGGTTTGCACAGGATAAAACTCCGTTTCAAGCACAAACGCCAGTTGGTGCAATGGTGACAACGCAAACCTGCGTTGTACGAATGCGTTGAAAAAGAGAAACAGCCCAACCTCCAGCACCGCAAACAATGAGACGTTTACCACAGATGTGGTATCCCAGGTACCAGCACCACCAGGGTAGTACACAACGTTCGGCAAATGCTCGAGGACCGATTTGTACATCAAGAAAATGATCGGAACGATGCACTCAACGTATTGGACAAGCACCACGTATTCCGAATGAAAGAGGAGCCGTACACCTTGAGCCACGATTTGATTCAACCTCTCGGTGTTCGCCGCGTAGATTTCAACCGGACCCGATTTAAACTTGGTTGAGATCGTCTCACTTGGTGAAATTACTGCACTTTGCTGTCGCGAAAAACGCCGCTGCGAGGTCGCCTGAAGATCTTCATTTTTGCGGCTATACACACCCAGTTTTTCAAGAGCCTGGAGCCTCTCGAGAATCCCTGGCTGAAGTGGATACGGTAAGCACGCCCACAATCTCACGCTCTCCAGCGATTTCGGCTGGAAGGAAGCTGAATCGTGTGTTGAATCAAGAACAATGATGAGGTCCTTCCAGACGCCGAATCATCTGACGTCCTTCGGGAAGAGGAGCCTGCTGACCGCCTTGTTCCCTTCATTGCTAGCTATGGTCACTTGTTGTCGTCACTTGACCGATGATGAGGTCCTTCCAGACGCCGAACTGTCTGACGTCCTTCGGGAAGAGGAACCTGCTGACCGCCTTGTTCCCTTCATTGCTAGCTATGGTCACTTGTTGTCGTCACTTGAAATGTTAAAGTATAACGAAGCTAGTTTTGGTTTTATTAATCCTTACCCCTCTATCTAGTGCTACTAGTGCTCAGTCCGAAGCAAAAGAGGAAGTGAGGAGCTCGTCCTCGCTTCCTGTTGGCTTGCTTCGTTTCCTCACCGCTCAGAAATTGCCTCGGCCAGAGAGGAGGCGAGAGCAAATGGTCTCTCCAACAGCTGGGGTAGTAGTACAGTTAGACTACTTAGACACTTCACATGGTATAATATAAATCATACTAAAAATATTAATATGTCTGGTCAGGTGCTGCCAAGCCCATCCTCGGATCGTCTATCGGTTCCTTTACCGCACAGGCGCATCTGTTGAGACTTGGCCAGCATCTGGCTTAACAATGAAGTTCATTCTTTGCGAGTTGCAGCTTGGTCGTCTTCTGGAATACTGCAGATGTTAGCAATGGACAGAAGTATGAGGTTACCATTTATTC
>JAIKVD010001512.1:0-10553 GCA_024679075.1 Phytophthora uliginosa | reverse complement strand
CAGCCCGCGGCCATGGACGCCAGCAGCAGCTCCGTGGTGCACGTGCTGCCCGGGGACGCCGAGGAGCTGATGGCCAGCCAGCAGAAGAAGAAGATGTCGGACCTGTTCGTGGACCTCGGCAAGGTCGTGGAGAAGTGGGACGCCAGCGCCGAGCACCAGACGCTCAAGAAGGACCTGGTGTCGCTGCTGCACGAGCCCGGCTGCCAGGAGGCGCTCATGGAGATCATGGCCAATGCCAAGGTGGGTGGGGACTGGTAGATTGCGACGGTATTGGCGCTGTATTGATTGACACTATTTTTTTCTTCATTTTTTTTAGTTTGCGACGCTGTTCCAGACGGTGACGGAGGAGTTCCAGAAGAACGGCAACTTTATGGAGTGTCTGGTGGCTGTGGCCGGCACTGGGGACTTGGAGGAGGTGGCCAAGATCTTGCTGGCCAAGTGCCCGAACGCCCGCGTGCAGGTGGAACGGGTGCTGCAGCAAGTGCAGTACAGCCACAACGCGCAGCTCATGTCGATCAGCGACTACTTCGAGGCCATCAACATTGAAGAGACCAAGCAGGATCTGGGCCCAGTTGTGGCCGTGTTTGAGGGGGACGTCACGTGCCCCGACGGCACGGTGCTGACCCCTGGAGAGCCTTTTGACAAGGTGTGGAAGCTCCGCAATGGTGGCCCGAACAAGTGGCCTATTGGTGCTGAGCTTTCGTGCGTGGGCGGTGACAAGATGCAAGCTCCTGAAAGCGTGCTGATCCCGTCGGTGTTGCCTGGCAAGTCTATTGACGTGTCGCTTCGTATGGTGGCCCCGGCAAAGCCCGGCCGGTACACTGGATACTGGCGCCTGAGCACCCCTGACGGTAACCGCTTCGGCCAGCGCCTCTGGGTGGACATCAATGTGATGGAGTCGGAAGAGCCGGCGACCGTTGACGTCGACACGAAGGAGGTACGTATTGATGCCCCTGCTGCAATCGTCTCGACAACTGGCACGTCGGTGAGCGTTCCTGCGCCCGCTGCTATGCTGACGAACAACGAAGAAGAGCTCCGATGGTGGAACCAGCTTCAGGCGTTGTCTGACATGGGATTCACGGACAAGGATCGCAACATGGTGCTGTTGACGCAACACAACGGCGACATGGACGCTGTTATCACCGGACTGTTGAGTTCTGTCTAAGTGTGAGGGATGTTACGCCCTTTACCTAAGCCGGCTAACGAACTGAAGTGGTCGAGCTTGGAACGGCCCCCAAAAGTGTGACCCACTTCTTCACAACAGCGTATATTACATTCAAACTTCAAAACACTCCTTTCACTTTTACTCTTGGAGCTGGTTCGTATCTGCCTGAGCAATAGTAGTCTTCAAGATTTCTACTAGCTGCACCACGAGCTCTTCTTCAGCATCACTACTAGCCCGCACGGTTAGAATGGTCTTTGCTGTCACCACCGTAACATCCACCGTCGCCAAGAAAAACCACGAATATTCTCGTTGCTTCGCGTAGAAGACGTACTTCTCAATGCCGTTGACAGTCCCGCTAGCCATACACGGGATTCCATGACCCTCCATCTTCTGCACCAGCGTGTCCGACTCCGGCCTGTTGGTATCGGCTAACTCGCCTTGGAACCTATCAGCAATTTATCGTGTAAGTCTTGGAAGATTCAAGCACATTATCAATCGCTGCACATACCTTTCGACGTATTCATCCCACATGCTCTCAAAACGCTTCGGATGAAGCCTTGCCGCACGATCGAGGTCCAGGTGCAGTTTCTTGGTCGCCATCGTTCTTGGCACGGATAATGATGACGCTTTGGTGGTAGGAGCAGCAGCTCGAGGCGGAGGTGGGGGTGGAGCTTTCCATTTCATTGTGATCGCAGGCATTCTGTGGGCGACGAAACAAATAATCAGTGCAGATTCCTTTGACGAACTAATGCAAGTCCCTTACTTTGCCCGAAATGCTGAAGTCGCTTTTCCCGAGGCATTGTAGTTACTGTTGGGGGCACTCGATGGCGTAGGCTTTTTGATGAGACTGAATTGAGACCACACACCAAAGAGTTAGCGTACACATTCCATCGCCGCACACTGGCTATTAGACAGGCTCAAATTGTGCCCTTGATGTCAGCATACCTTTCCATTTCAATGTGATCTTCTCCCCTCTTGGAAATCGCAGCTCGACTGGAGGCTACGCGATTTGAAACCGGCTTGGCTGATGTCCTTCCTCCCGACCGGTGTGTGGGTTTCTGACCCGGTGAGCGGAAACAGGTAGTTACAACACGCCCCATGAGGCGAACACTGAGCCGCTTGCGTCGAATATAGAGCGCCACTGCAAGGCCCACCGTCACGGCGATAGCAATGAAGCCAACTTCGGGTGTCAATGCCAAACGCAACAAGATATTAGAACAACTCCGGACAACAGCACGTGATCTCGCATCTGAATGACGCACCTTGCCAAGTTGCGTACGGGAATGTTGAAAACATCAATTGTCCGCTCGTCGAATCCAGCGAAAAGCGGTCGAAGAGAGCATCTTCACCTTGAGGCTGGACCGCTTCTTCTCTGGACAGAAACTTCTTGCCATCAAGTATACCTTCAAACACGTGCGATCGGAAGCCGCTATGTGAAATGTAGAGCACATAGCTCTTCGACAAGTCCACCGCAGCGCCAGTAATCGCCTTGAACGTCACGACGTCGCTCCTATCAGGCAACACCACCGCCGGTGCGACCAACGGTAGAACAAACCCCACCGCCTCATCCTCCGCTCCGTGAGTTTCTCCCTTCTCCACCAGCGTTAACTGGTACAAATGCAACGGCGTCTTGCCGTCATTCTTCACGTGGAGCTGCACGTGGGTGAAGAACGTCTGCTCCTTCGTTGGTTCACTCGCCGCCTCTTCTTCCTCTCCATCCGACCAGATGAGTGTCTCCCCTAGCATAAACTGCGGCAGTCCACTGCCACTGCTGGGCAACGCGTACGCCGGGGAGACCGGCACATGTCGTACCATGCCTGTGGTTTGGTCCAACGAGACCCTCTTGTCCGTCTCGAAGAGCTGCTCCACCTGTCGCTTGGTCTCGTGTCCCCAGGCCTCCAGACTCTCGTCCACCTCCATATTGGACCTGGAGCACACTGACGCTATCCCCAGCAAGGCGATCGTGGAGGACTCCACGTCCACCGGCTCTAGGACGCAGTCCACCGCGTGCAGCGAATATGTCCGCAAGGACGACTTCAAGTGGCCAATCACCGCGTTCATGGGCGAGCTGCGCAGACAACCTTTGCCCGCGGACGCAGCCGCCCCACCGCCCATTGCGTTTTGCACGTCGCGACTGGGGAACACGATGTCGATGCCCACGTCCAGACAGAAGACGGGCGGCGCCGCGTCGTCCACAGGGAGGTCCTTCATCTGGGGCGCCAGACTGCGCAGAGAGCTCGGAATTACGGCGCTGACGGCGTGGAGCTGACTGTCTTGGTGGTGGTGGAGAAGACACAACACGAGGAGTAGCCGCAGCGGCAGGAACCGCCATGGATCGCGCATTATGGCACTCTGTACGATATCTCTGCAATTCGAAGCGTAGTTCGGCGGATTATCCGATTAAAAGCGAGTACAGAAATTCAGATCACGTTACAGAAACCACTCCCACTTCGGATTTCCGGGTTTGAATCTACATACTCGGAGTATTAAAATACACAGGTTTTATGAGGTAGCTCTAAGAAAGCAGGCGCTTCGTCCTGGTGACAATCGCTCCTACCTCGTTGAAACAATAATATCTCTGATGATCGATTTAAAGAGGATATGCAAAGATTGTAGAATCAGAATTGGAAGTGGTTTCTGTAACACAAACGCGGAATTAGTGATAAACCGGAGCGTGCCGAGAAGCATGGCGGTCGAGGAGAAGCGTCGCACGCCGGAGGTTGTCGACCTCGTGGACGACGACGACCAGGACGATGATGCGCGTAATGAAGGCCACGACGACTACGGAGAAGACGCCGTCGAGGACACCGAAGAGGACGCTGTAAGTCGATAGAAAAGCGGGCGAGACACCTGCTAGAGTGTTGACTAACTCTTCATTCATTGCATTTTCGTGGTACAGTGCTGCATCTGCCAGGACCTGGTGGACGTTCTGAAGCAGGGCTCATTGTCCGGCTGCGACCACCACTTCCACTTCGACTGCATCGTGGCCTGGGCCAAAGTGACCAACCTCTGTCCGCTCTGCAAGACCAAGTTCAACTGCGTTACCCGGCAGGACGCCCAGGGCGTCGTGGTGCACCGAGAGGCAATCCCAGACCACAAGCAGGTGTACCGACCGGACCCATCGGACCATGACATCGCCGCCCAATTGCGGCTGGTGAACCAGGCGAGATGCGAGCTCTGCGGCTCCGGAGAGGACGAGCACGTGCTGCTGCTGTGCGAAGCGCTGGGCTGCGGGGTGGCGAACCATACGTACTGCATCGGACTGCGGTCCGTGCCCAATACGTCGTGGTACTGCTCGGGACACACCGCTACGCAGCAGAGAGCTAGTGACGCTATTGAGAGGCCGGCGACGACGGTGTCGACGCGACGTCGGACGCGAAGACTGGCGAGTTTGATGTCGAATATGTTGCGTGGGCGTGGAGAACCGACGGCGACGAGATCTCGTCGACGAGGGAACTCGAGTTTTGTTGCAGTGGAGGAGGCGGAAGACAGACGACCGATGCGCGGGATTGCGGCGGCGTATGCACTGCGGATGTCGAGAGAGCTCATGCAGGTGCAATTGCGTGCTGATGCAATGTTTGCGCGCGGCGACTTGACGCAGTCTTCTTTGTATGGGCGGAGGAGTGGAGCTGATGCTAGTGCTGCTCGTAGTGGAACACGATCCACTGTACTGCAGTCTGGGTCGTCGACTATCGACCAAATGTGGGAAGATCACAACCGAAGCAGGCAGGAACTGGCAGCGGCTGCGATTGCAGCTCATGACCAGGGCTCTGTTGGTGATAGCGGGGGTAGCCGACCGAGTCAACGCAGCAATACAGTATCCAGCACGTTTGCTCCGGAGTATTGCGAGCTGGCGAAGCTGATGCAGGATGCTGTCAGTAGCGACAATTACGCGTCGTCTGTGGCGCTGCTGATTCCCAAGACGGCCAAGCTGAGGCTTGTATCTCGAGTGAAAACATTCTTTGACCGACTCAACCAGAAGGAGAACGCCGCTGCAGTTGAGCTGGGATGTCTGTCGATAATGCATCAGTGGATTCGCATGTCCGAACAGGAAGGTGATACTACTATTTCTGCGCCCAATCATCAAGTGCTGGATGCAGTGCTCGGGATATTGGAGACGCTTCCCGTCCGAAAAGAAGATCTTGTGGAGGTATGTACGTAGAATTTATTGTTCACATACGGGTGCATTTCTAACTGATCAGTATTGGTGGCTTTTTAGGAGGAGAGCTTGCAAGACACGATGGACAAGCTCTCGGAACTTTCCGATGTAAGCATAGAAAACCGGCAGCGAATTATCGAGCTAAGTGAAAAGTGGCGTGACCTGAACCCCCCAGTACCAGCTGAACCGCCTCGGCCTCCAGTGAGCCCACATGCGTCGTCGCCAGTTCATGCAGCGCAGAATTTACCTGTGATTACGGCGTTCACTTCTCCAAAGCGACCGACAAAATCGAGTGGCAAACGGAAGCGAAAGCGCGAAGCGTACGTATTCCCTCATGTATTTTTTACTACATTGCACTAGAGTTTAGCTAACGTGAAACTCTACTCTGTATGCGAGCAGCTGGTCAGATACTGTTGTCGAGTACGTGAAAGCAAAGCTGTATCCGCTTTACAAGCAGAACAACGGAGTCGGTAAATTAACGAAAGATCGCTTCA
Source organism: Phytophthora uliginosa (assembly GCA_024679075.1). Taxonomy (NCBI): domain Eukaryota; phylum Oomycota; class Peronosporomycetes; order Peronosporales; family Peronosporaceae; genus Phytophthora; species Phytophthora uliginosa. Next base: position 4,735 of record JAIKVD010001512.1, on the reverse strand, counting down.
AAGCGATCGTAAAGGAAGTGGCGGAGCTGTTCTCGCAAGAAGCGGCGTCCATGCAGTCGGCATTGCTGCTACCATCCGGAGAATTGTCCAACCTCGCCAAGTCACGTGTAAAAAAACTCATCGATAGAGTGTACAAGTCGTCAGCAAGCGGGGCTTCTGGTCGCGGGTCCAGTGCCCCAACTCCATTGCTTATGCGTGCAGCTGTGCCGGCATCAACGTATTCTGCAGTACCCTCTATCAAGCACCAACGAAGAATATAGAGAACTGTGGTTTCGTTCGCACTGTCTCGAGAGCAGAGAAGTGCTTACTTACAAATTCGCCTCAGCAACATGATCAAGACACTTTCCAGAGGAAGAAAGAACCAACACAAGTCTACACAAACCCAAAACTTGGATACACATACATTAACAAGACGAGACCATTTAGCCGGAGCTGTTTAGTTAAGAGCCCGACATTTTCCAACTTCTCACGACAGGTACATTCCAAGAGCAGCCGAGTCTTCCTGCGAGATCCCCGCATCGTTCAGCCGCTTCTTTTGTATCATTTGCTCCACCATCCACTCAGTCTTCATCTTCTGCGTAGTCATTTTAGCCTGTTGTAGCTGTTCCTGTGCCAACGCGAGTTGCACCGCATGCAACTCACTATTCCGTTGCTCGCGCTTGGTTTCAAGGTCCAAGCGCCGGCTTTCAATCTCAAGACGCGCAGCCTGGATACCCAGTTTACGTCTCAAATACTCCGTCGACCCCTTCGCAACTTGCTGCGTGCAGGTAGAACTCCCAGGTCTCGCCGCCTCCGACGTCGCAGCATTCACATGTTCACTCCCTTCATTCTCCTGCCTTACTCCCGCCAGCCTTTGTCTCTTAACCGAAGACTGAAAACTCTGCGGAGTCTCAACCTCCGCCTCCGTGGCCGCAGAAGCAGGAGCAGGGACAGGAGCAGGTACAACAGACATGGCTTCAACCGGCACCGGAGTCTGCGTCTGGGTCTGCACTTGAGCTTGAAGTTGCGGCATTGATGTTGGTGGTGGAGTCAAAGGCGCAGGCTGCATCATCCCCACGCTGGCAAAAATCTGTTGCTGTTGTTGCTGCTGCTGCTCTGCACTGCTCCCATAGGCGTCCTGTTGCGGCTGATGTTGCTGATGATCTACATAAATCTCCTGTGGCTGAGGCTGAGGTTGATGTGGTTGCTGCCCAGTATTGTCCCTGTAGACGTCCTGTGGTGCGTCACTTCTGTACATGTCCTGCGTGGTGTTATTCCCGTAGATATCCTGCACCTGTTGCTGCTGTTGCTGCTGCTGGTCTCCGCTGTTGACGTAGATGTTCTGCAGCTCCGAGGTGGACGTGGGGACGAACAGCACGGGCTCCTCCACTGGCGGCTCCAGCGTCTGCGCCTGGTCGTGCGAGAGCAGCACCTTGACGAACGCGTCCTTGTTGCGGCGGCGCGGGTTCGTCTTGAGCTGGCGCTGCGTGATCTCGCGCTTGAGCTGCGAGAGCGACCAGTCCTTGTAGTCGTCCGAGCGCGGCGGCGAGCAGCGCTCGTCGCCCTTGGCGGACCACAGCCGAGACACCTTCGGGCCGCTCCACGACGGCGCGTTCATTTGGGGTAACTGTGCACTGATTTGCAGAAGATCATCGAATTGCATGATTCAGTTGTACGCAATTGGATGGGTATGTTCTGGTAAAACGGATCGAAGCTGGGTTTTTTAGCAGGTGGGTGCACTTTGCAGACAGGTTTAGCGTACAGGCAGGGCTTGGTAGTAACTCACGGCGCTAGTAAAAGATAGTACAGTAGTAATATTACTATTACTATAGTAGCTAGTAGTTCGGCCGATTCCGATTCTACTACTCTAGTAGCTCAGCCAGCGATCCAATAGTACTAGCGAGTTACTAGCGAGTTACTAGCGATATCCAGAAGTGCAACGGCAACCCTGCATTTGGACAAACACCTAGGATCGTGAACTGGATTCACGACGGCTTGCTCACCGTGTGGCAATCTTTTCATCCGTATTTCACGTCGGGTTGGCCGCACGATTAACGAGGCTGGTTGCAGAATGTGGGGCCAGATCTCGCTTTCAAGGTTCATTATATAGCTACTTAGATCAACGTTGCTCATTCAGATGCGTGTCCGGGGGCCCCACTGGGGGGTGACTTCAAACACTACGGTCTGGTAGTAGAGATCGACGTGAGCTCGATCTCGAGTGCCGACAGCGGTGGGGCTTTGCTCACTCTGCAATTTGCTTTGCAACGTCCAGATCACCGCTGAACGCTCATGCCACCACCACCTCCACTACCGCCGTCGCCACCATGAAGTACTCCTTCACGGGCTGTGCCAACCCCGAGTTGACGAAAACGGACCCATGCTCCGTCTGCAAGCGTGCTGTCCATCACCTGTGCTCCAACGATCTTTTCGACCCCGGTAATCTGGCTGTGCGGTAAGATTGTGTTAACTATTGAAGATATTACTTTAATCACATTACTTACATAACTTTGCTATTACAGTTTCTGCAGCACGTCGTGTGTTGACAAGTGGAAGGCCGGAAATCTACCACCGGCGACGTTTGCTGTGGACGGCCAGCCGGTCACCTTTGAGATAGTGGGGTGGTCACCAGGTTCCTCCGCTCAACGTTCGAGTGCGAGTGTGGGGCTGTCTTTCACCCAGTCATCGGAGGAAACGCTGCCCCCTGACGGCCGACCCAGTGTTGACTCGTACGGAATCCCGCTCGACGTCCATCACTACCGTCAGCTGGGTAAGCGAGATAACGTGTGGGATGTGGCTCACGTCTTAGCCACGCCATACGCGTTGAGAGAGGCCACCGACGCGGAGAGGTTCACCCACATCTGCATCCTGTGTGCGGCGAACGCAACGAATCAGCCCAATGCTGCGCCGGATGCTTGGAAAAATGGGCTGCATCGCTGGGGCCACACTTCCAACGCTAAAGCCCACATGGTCGCGATCCATGGTACGCACCCGGTTGGCAAGGCTGAGAAGGCCAGGCGCACAAAGCGTGTTCAACGCCAAATCGACTCCGCGCTGTGTGATGTCCCCGCGTATGTGACCCAGCGGATCACGTCGTCACCATGCAAAGAACCGGCCATGACAAAGCGCGGTGCTCTGCAGAAGCTTTGGTGCGCAACACAGAAAGAGCTGGACGTTCACATAGCACGTTGGCTGATCAACGATGGTAAGTTTGATTGATGCTCATTCCTAAACGTATCACTCTTACTAATTTATTTGGATTGTACCGGTATGCGTTAACAGGTCGGCCCTACAACACCGTTGCGACGGAGGATTTCCGTAACCTTATCCACAGGGCTACGGGCAACCTCGATGCGACCATTCTCTCCGCGAAGACCTACAACATCATCCTGGAGGCCTTATTTGCACGATTCTGTGCGTTCGTGGAGCAGCTGCTGAAAGACGAGTTTGCGGCCGCTTTCTACCTTCCGTTCCTGAATCTGCTGCACGACTCCTGTACTACTGGCAGCGACAAGAAGGGCATTGTGGGTACCTCGGCATGCTATATCGACAAGTATTGGCGCTTCCGCAATTTGGCGTTGCTCGTGACAGTGTACAACAGCTCCCACGCGTCGGTCAAGGTGAAGACCCTGATCACGTCACGAATTGAAGCACTCTACGGACTCGACATTGAGCCCATGGTCCAGTTTGCTATGTCCGACACTACGCCGAGCGCCCGCAAGATCTCCAAACTGTTTGAGGACTCGATCCCCACAGACTGTGCTATACACGTCCTAAACCTTTGTCTGATGTACGGCATGGGAATGCGCGAGAACACGGAGACTGTGTATGCGTTGGATGCAGAGACCCAAGTACCGAAGAAGGAGCGCCGCGTGTGCACTGTGGGCGGGCCATTTCGGAAAGGGGCAGCACTCATCAAGAAGATCCGCGCGCTGAACAATTACTTCAATACGCCGCAGCGCGTGGACCGTCTCACAGAGGTGCAACGTTACTACGGACTGCCCGAGTTGAACCCCATCGTTGATTGTGATACGCGTGTGGCGTCGACGGTTACCTTGTTTCAGCGTACCATCATCAACTACGCTGCGTTCAATGTTTACTTCGAGCAGTGCGCGACCTTCGATGACCCGCAAGTGTTCAGCAAGCTCAATTTTGCCAACTGGCGGCTACTGGTTGAAATGGAAGCCGTGACTGAGTCACTCGCCGAGCTCGCAAGAATTGAAGTTCAGCGCAGCAACCAGGTTGCGTCGGAGCTGATCGTGCTGCTAAAGTTTGCTATCGACCGACTTGGTGCTGACAGTTACCACATTTACGATATGGACGCTCTTAGAACGCCGAAGACGAACGAGAAAACGCTTCCCCATCGTTTAATTCACCTCAGCGCACTCTCGGCTGAGGGTCAGATTTGCGATTGCCGACGCTGACGGCGGAGTCGGTTGTCATCCTTCTACTTGATCCTCGCACCAAGTTCACTGTTGACAGTCTTGTCCGGCCCGCCGCTCCCGATGAGACAATCAACACCACCGACGCTGACTCGGCTGACATCGACGCTATCATCGCAGATGGAAAGCAACTTTTGCGAAGCGCACACCAGGAGGTGTTTTGCGCGATGCGCGCTGCTGACTCGGATGACAGCCAGACGCGGCAGTAGACACCCCGCCCAACCTGGACTTGGTGCCAGCTGTCGATGATGACCTAGTTATCTGTGGTGCGCCGCTGATGTCTACGCCGGCGAACAGCGAGTCGATGTCGAGTATCC
>JAIKVD010001511.1:0-10554 GCA_024679075.1 Phytophthora uliginosa | reverse complement strand
AGCCGACCGACACGGAGTCGACGGGCGGCGCGACGACGTTCGTGGTGTTGGCCGAGGACGGGTTACCCACGGCGACGATGGACGTGGAGGGCGAGAGACTGCCGGTGAAGCTTGACAGCGGCGCCAGGTACTCTGTGGCCGGGACAGACTGGATGATGCGCGGCGAACGCGTGAGTCGACGAGCCACAGTGGACGTGGTCGAGGGCATTGGCGGCTTCGTGCTGATGGTTGTGGGCGTGTGGACATTCGATATGACGAACGCGTTCGGACAGATTGTGACGTTGGAGGCATGTATTATCGAGGGCTGCACGGACGAGTTCCTCGTCGGTGTTGACTTCTTGCAGCGTCACAAAGCAGTGACGGACTTCGAGAGAAACGAAGTGCGTTACGATGGGAGGCGAGGCCAGGTCGTCATCCCATTTCGGACAGACAGTGAAGGCAATGATGTGAAGGTGGCGGCAGTACGTCTCGTCGGACGTGCCCGGCTGACACGCAGCGCAGTCACACCTGTAGATGTAGCAGTGGCGGCGCCGGACGGCGAAGAGGGCATCTTTGTCCTGGCGACGACTCACGGATCAGTGATGATGGCGGCGACGGTGATGACTAGCAGGCACGGCAAAGCCATGGTCCCATTGATCAACGTGCAGGGCGGCAAGAGGAAGCTGCCAAGCAAGAAGGAGCTGGGCCGGTGGATCCCACTGGAGAAGGACATGCAAGTGTTGGCGATGAGTGGAGCGGTCGGCCGTGACAAGCTGGACTAATGGCTGCGAGAACTGGGCGATACGGAGACACCGCTCGACAACGAGGATGAAGTACGGGTCGGCGAAGAGGAACCAGAAGCGCAGGTGGTACGGCTACTGCAGGCCTACCGTGATGTCTCGAAGGACAAGGGCGACTGCCCACCGGTGACGGCACTGAATGTACAGCACCACATTGACACTGGCAAAGCGGCACCGATCATGATGAAGAGGCGCTGGCATGCACAAATGGAGGACGCGACGATTGAAAGTAACGTGAGCAAGATGCTGGGCGCCGGCGTGATTGAAGAGGGCAATGGAGCATGGGGATTCCCCGTAGTGTTGGTCAGAAAGAAAGATGGCGAAGTGCGATTTTGTATTGACTATCGCGCTCTAAATAAGATTACGAAGCGAGATGTGTATCTGCTTCCGCGCATCGATGAGACTTTGGAGGCGTTGGGCGGCGCACGACTGTTCACTACGCTGGATCTACGCTCTGGTTACTGGCAGATTGGTATGGCTCCGGACGACCGCGACAAGACGACCTTCACTACAAAGCAGGGTTTGTACAGGTTTGTACGGATGCCCTTTGAATTAATGAACGCGCCTTCAACTTTTCAGTGGATGATGAACGGTGTGCTGCGCGGGTTGACGTGGTTGATCTGCTTAGTGTATTTGGACGACATAGTGGTGTTCACGCGCGGCGGCATCGAGCGGCACATCGTGGAACTAGCTACAGTTTTGGAGCGACTTTCGGCTGCAGGCCTCACCCTCAAGCTTAAGACGTGCATGTTCGCTACAAAATCTATGACACGAGTTGAGTTGTGATGGAATACGGCCCGTGCAGCGATTAGTGACGGCGGTGGCTGAGTTCTCGCGACCTACGGACGTCGTCGAGGTGAATAGGTTTGTGCATCTCGCCGGCTACTACCGGAAGTTCATAGAGGCCTTTGGTTCCATAATGGCCCCGATGACACATTTGCTGAAGAAGGATCAAGACTGGGAGTGGACCGAGGCACAGGAGTTTGCGTTCGAGCGCATCAAGGCGGCGCTGACCACCAAGCCCTTGCTCGTCTACCCGGATTTCGCTCTCCCTTTCCGCTTGGTAACGGATGCTAGTAAGGTAGGACTCGGGCCTTGCCTGATGCAATACCAAGGCCATGGCTGGCAGCCGATCGTCTATGCCAGCAAGGTAAATAGTAGCGCCGAGTCGAACTACTCGATCACGGAGTTGGAGTGTTTCGCGGTGGTGTGGAGCGTCAAGCTGTTCAGGCCGTACCTGTACGACAGAGCGTTTGTTATCATCACGGACCATTAAGCGCTCAAATGGCTGATGACGAGGCCGAACCTCGCCGGCAGATTGCACATATGGTCACTCACCTTGCAAGAGTACGAATGCGAGATAGAGTTCAGGCCGGGGTGACCAACGTGGTGACCGATGCCTTATCTCGGGCACCTACGGCAGTTAGAGCAGTGGTTGGGCGGAAGCGCCTGGCGAATCGACCGTCGTCCCGGACGGACGCAGAGGCGAAGACGGAGGACGACGAGCCCGCGGAGGCGTTTTCGCTCGGCGACAAGGACCCGGACGGAGTTGCGGTGACGACGGCAGCGACCAGAACGACTGGCAGCACGGAAGGAGTGGTGGCGCGAGACGGCGGCGAAAACGAGTCACCAAGAGGCGCTTCATGGCCGACGGACCGACCGCTGACTCGAGCAGCGAAGAGACGACTGGAGGAGGCGGCGATTGCTATGGAAGCGGCACGATCGGCGAAGGTGACGGTGACGGTGACGACGGCGGAATCGGCGACGATGCCGAGGTCAGCGAAAGAAGCGACGGAGGCAGCGAAGTCGCCGAAGCCCACGACGAAAACGGCTGCGGCGACGGAGAAGACGACGGAGAAGACGCCGGAGAAATTGACGGAGAAGGTGACGACACCGGAGGCCCCTGAGACGACGGCGGCGGCAACGGAACCAACTGCCCCGACGCAAGAACGAATGACTGCGACGACGGCGGCACGGAAAAGTACGGCGCGACGAGCGCAAGGTGCGACGGAGGTTAGGACAGGCGAGAGCGAAGCCTCATTGGCTAGGCAGGACGCGACGGCGGCAGCACTGGGCGAAGCGACGCTGGTCGAGGACGAGGAGACGGCGCCAGCGGAACCAACGCTGCAGGTGACGGACAAGGAGATAGCGGACGCACAGCAGCACAGCAAGCTGGTGCAGCAGCTTCTCAAGGACGGAATGTACCAAGGCATGAAGGTCGGGCGGGCACACGGGTTGGTGACGATCGGGACGTCACACGGCAAGCGGGTAGTGTTGCCTCCGGCGCTGTGGGCGGCGGTCTTCAAGGAAATGCATGGCTCAGTGTGGGCGGGACACTCACGCGGACCCCATACGTACGGGCATGTAGCTCGGCTGTATTGGTGGCCAAGGCTGCTACGAGAATTGAACCAATGGGTGCGAGGATGCCAGGAGTGCGGGAGCAGGAAAGCTCGCCCGCGCGAGGTGATCCCACCGCTACGGAGCATTAGAGGTGGTGATGTGGGCGACCGCTGGGCGCTGGACGTGGCTGGACCGTTTCCGGTGACGAACGGCGGCGAGAGATACGTGATCGCGGCACTGGAGTACGTGACGAGATATGTGGTGGCGAAGTGCGTGACGAGCCACACGGCGGAGAATGTGGCGATGATCTTGGTGGAGGACGTGGTGCTCAAGTTCGGCGTTTTTCGGGAGCTGTTGACGGACGGAGCCCCGGAGATGGTGGGAAAGGTGATCGAGCAGCTAGTGGACCTGCTACAGGCGAAGCAGACCATCCGGTCCCATACAGACCACAGATGATTGGGTTGGTGGAGCGATTTCATCGGTCCTGGAAGGACTGTGTGTCTACGTTCATGTCGAGCAATGCGCAGGACGATTGGAATATGTACGTGAAATTCGCAGTGTACGCCTCCAACTCGGCACGGCACTCGACCGTGGCCTTGACGCCGAACGAGTTGATGATGGGATGACGACTTCGGTCGCCGAACGAGTTGCTGCGAAAGACGGAAGTGACGGAGGCCGGCGAACTGGTGCAGTATCACAAGCGGCTGCTAGTGGCAATGGAACGGAGTCGTGCATGTGCCGAGGAGGCGAGGATCAAATAGCAATCGTGACAGGCGCGCTACTACAACCGGAAAGTGCGGCAGCAGCGGACGTTCGCAATCGGTGACGCGTATGGCTCTACAACCCGCCACGAGGTCCTAAGGCTACGAAGTTCGTGCATCAGTGAATGGGACCGATGAGGATACTGGAGCCCGCAGGCTACGAGAACTACGTACTACAACGCGAGGACAAGAATGGCACACCCGAGATAATGATAGCTCACGTATCGTTTCTGGTGAGCTACCATTATCCGGAGCCCCTGTTGCAGCAGGTGGCAGCCGACTTGAACGCGCAGCTGGACGATGAAGATCAAGGCGGAGACCCAGGCAGCGATGGCGCGACGGCAAGAGCGGCTGTACGTACAGCGACGGCAGCTCGTAGTGCAGCCCCGTCAGGACGAACTTCGAAGAGGCGTAGAAGCGCAGTGGGCGGAGCGTCAGCAGCGAACGACGAGGGTGGACGGCGATCCTGGCCTTCTACGCTTCACTTCTCATCTTGTAAGCCCCTGTGATTTTCTCTATTCGATGTTACTAGTGCTGTACCAGTCGGGCGGAGCCCTATCTACAGTTGTGTTCATGTTATACTTTGATATCTAGTTTCATATGACTATTCCATCTCGACCATACTAAAATCAAGTATAACAACTTGGTGGGATGTGCTAATTCGTCCAATCTCGATAAACCCGCCAATATTGGAAGCCAGCCAGCCTTCCACAGCAGCTTCGTACACGCTTCATCAGCACAAGCCAATGCTAAGAGTGTCTAAAACAGTCTGTGGCCTACAACATCTTTCGATCTCCTTGTTTTTCGTACTTAATTGAGACCTTTTGGACTTAATTGGGACCTGTTCTATACAAATCTCAAGTCAAAATCGGGGGAGGGGGGGGGGTGCACACTTTCCGTGTGAAGAAAATCCGTTTTCTTGGCCTAGAATGAAATTAGAGCTGATTCGCGCGAAGCAGATGGCATCGCTGAACTCATAAAAGCGAGAGATATCCGTTAGTGGTTATCTCACAGAATTTGAGTAAATATTGACTTTAAAATTCAAATTTCACAGGGGGGGGTGCAGACTTTCTGCACCCGCTTTTCGATTGCTTTACACGCGAGGTTTTTGATAATATACAACGCCTTAAAATCGAGAAAATTGCAGCCACCATTCGAAAACATCTCGAAATCTTGATCCCATGAAAATGAAGATTTGAAGAAGCAAAGTGGATTAACTACAGTTGTACTGGTAGTGCTACGTAGTAGTACGTACAGCCCAATAAGGATTAATTCCGCGTATGTGGTTCACAAAAAAGGTAGGTATCGTTTCAATTCAAATTTCAAGTACAACCCTCTTATAAAACCTTTTTTTAGCATAGTCATCACGGATTTTCTCGTTATTGCAGGCATAGGGATGCGAAGACTTCGTAGCAAAGATGATCTCGTACGTCAATCGGCTTACGCAGGTTTCAAATATGTAAGATGTCGCTTTCGCTTCTGTAGTGCAGCTTTCCCGTCATCTATCGATGGGGGAGCGAAGCTAATTGGGCTGTGTCTAGATTGTGGACACTGTGCTGGTCATCGGCAGGCGTCGTGCACGCTTGTCAAGAACTGCTCGCTCAAGATCACCCGACTTCGGCTTCGCCAAGATCGGCGAGGACAAGACGTGGACGACGCCCGAGTACCTCGCGCCCGAGATCATCCAGAGCAAGGGCCACGGCAAGTCGGTGGACTGGTGGGCGCTCGGCGTGCTAATCTACGAGATGCTGGCGGGCTACCCGCCTTTCTACGACGAGAACCCGTTTGGCATCTACCCGAAGATCCTGGACGGACGGTCGACTACCCCAAGCACATAGACTCATGAGGTTAACTGTGAAGGTGGGGGCTTAGACAAACCGAATAGAGCAACGTGGATACTGCATCGATCGAGAGTACCCGTCGACTGATGAACACGTGCATGTGTGGTGTAGCGGGATCGGCCAAAATCTGGTTGAGGCTTGATCGAGCTTCCCACCGCGCCCAGACACCGACTTACGGAGGGGGTCCCCCTTTTGATCCGTGATCAGCTGAACTGTTCTCACCTTGTGTACCCGTCGGCGGGCTGGATCTGCTCTCTCGGGGCTCCGAAGATGCAGCACTCGGTGAAGATTGATGGTCTTGGCGAGACGCGGGGATAGGGTTGGAGCAGCGCGGAAATCTTCGCTCTGCGTCCGGTTATTAGCCTCGATCGAGTGTTCTTCGCTCAGATCGAGGGGTCTGCATACAATCCGAGACCTGTGGTTGCCTTTCTTGGTGTGTTTGGCGCTTTCTATAGCGAGATCGTAGTCGAGAGGAGAAGCGATCGCCAACCAAACAGCTTAATCTGGTCGATCGAGGGTCCACACTTGAAGGAATGGTCACTAGAGTGGGCAAAGCTGACCAATATATTATCCAGACTTAACCTCACTACCAGATCCGCTATTCTCGACACTTGTCTGCTCCGCCGAAGCCAATGTAGTTCCTGAGGCGGGTGACTTGGAGGCACTTGTGATGTTTAGTGCAAATTCAACTCTGATTTATGATTAGCCTCTACATCCCTATGGCTACCATCACATCATGCATCCTACAACCCGACAACCACTTGATTCTTGTCCTGGCTTCGCCCCCTTGTTCTTCCCATCTTGGCCGACGGATAACCCTCGATCGGCCAATCTCGATCGGTGATCCCGATCGGCGATCTCGATCTGCCAACTCGATCGGCCATCTCGATCCGCAGTCCCCACCAGTTGCCTTGACTCCCGCCCTTGCATCCCGATCTCGATCAATGGCATCTCCATCGCAGCCCCCTAATCCTGACTCTGTCATCTATGCTGATGACTAGGTGGCGGTCTAGCGCAGATCCGCGCGTGACGCCAGCTTCCGGATGTCTGCCCGGCTTCAATCTTCAACTTGCCGCTAGTTTCATTTCAGCTTCCATGATCCAGCATGACAATTCCTCGTACTTCCGGCCGGCGATCAGGCACGATCTGTGTTGGCCGCCCTGATTCTACCTCGTCTGGGGTGCTGGCGTCATCTCGTACACTCCAGCTCGTCCAGATCACGCCAGTTCGCGCCTGACTCGCCCCCAATATATCCGTATCTTCCACATCTTGATCCATCGCTGGGGCGTCTTCGAAATTTCTTCTTGCGCTTCACCATACATGTCGCTCGAGACCTGCAAAGGAGTACAACGTCGCCGTGCTGCTGAGCATCCACGCAACCAAAGATTCGCAGAACGGGACCGACAATTCGTCCCCCACCGTCTACGGGTCCGAGTTCAAGGGGACCTACGCCGAGAACATCATCGCCATGGTGTCGTGGACGCGTTCTTCGGCTTCAGACTCTTGAACGAACTCAACGGCGACACCAGCACCGATGTATTGTACGACTACTACGAGCAACGGGCAGTGAGTTCTTGCTGTCGATGGCGCTGCTGACTCAGCAGTCCGCCAATGTGCTCACGGACTTCATGCTGGCCCCGGCAAACACGACCGTGTGGGTGGAGTGGCACCCATACTTCGTCTGGGGCTACGACGACGTGTTGGGTGAGGACCTGGTGAGCACGAGCGTCAAGGTCAACTTCCGGACTGGCGTGAGCACGTGGAGCTCGGTCTCGGGCCACAACCGCCTTTTCATCGGTGAGTGGTGCTTCGCCACCAACGGTAAGTTCCAGGACGACAAGGACTTCTTCTACGAGTTCGCACAGGCGGAGACGGACGTGGCCAACCAGGCCGGGGGCGGTTGGACCTACTGGAGCTGGCGCATCTACGAGGACAAGACTGAGGACAACATGTAGTCGCTGCGCACCGTGCTGCGCGACGAAACCCTAAAGCAGATTTTGTTCCCGTCCATCGTCCACGATCGCCACGACGAGCAGTTCCAGCGACCAAGAGCTGCAGCAGATGGGGACCCTGCAGCTGTCTCAACGTCCGAGAGTGGGCATTGCATGGGGTGAGATTGCTACAGAAATCCAAAGCTGTCTACAAGGACGTGTCATTATTATCAACAACGGCCAGATCTCCGACTACACGGGGTGCGTTCTATTAACATCGGCATTGGTACTGCAACGTGTCTCCTTGTGTTCCCCTGCAAGCCGGGGTTGGTCGACACAGTGCCAATCGCGTCCAAAGTCCGTCAGACCGTCGGTGGCAATCTCGTGTCCACCGCGCCGGTGTGTGCCCGACTGGCAACACAACCTACTATATTTACGTTCGTTCAATCAATACACTCGTCCGTCCAAATGCTGCCGTCTCCTACAGTCGCTACGACCGCGTAGAACTACGAGTCGTCCGTCGACGTTCACTTAGCCACTCGGGTCTCTACGCCTCGGGCGCCCACCCTCGTGCAGCCGTCAGTCAACTCGGGCAGTCCGTCCGCCCTGCACCGACTCATCGCCTTGTTCCGCTCGCGCTGCTCCGTGCAGTCGACTCTGCAGTCTTCCGCTCGCCCGTTCGTCCGTCCGTGTCGCGGCAGTCGCTGCCACTTGCACTCTTCAGTGCCGATCTCAAAGGTCTGCGTGGTTCGCCGCAGAATCCAAAGTGAGCGCTCCACTCGCCCCGTCGCCCACTCGGTCGCCCACCCAATGTTGACTCCGCCCATCCCAACGTTGACTCCCACCCAACGTTGACTCGACAGTTTTTCGTTGCGTGCCGGCTGCTCGCCGAGGGTCCTTCAAGGCCACTCTTCGGAGGTCGGCGAATCGCTGACCGCCTGCTCGCCTCGTCAGCCGTCGAGCGTGCTGCCCAGCCATCGTCCATCCGCCCGCCCGTCCTGTCCGTTGCCATGCGTCCCTCCCAGCCATCGTCCATCCGCCCACCCTTTCTGCCAGCCGCCGACTTCCTCAATTGTGGGGTCTTCCACGACCCTACCGTCGTGCAGCAGTATGTCGTATTCGTCCACCGTGACCCAACGTCGTCCACCATCGTCCGCCCGTCCCACTGCTCGGAGCTCGTACAGCAGCACGTACTGTCCGGCCCTGTTTCGTCGACGTCGTCTCCGAGTTTCCACCAGTCGCCGATCTCCATGTTTTGTGTGCTTAATTGAGAACTTTCGGACTTAATTGGGACCTGTTCTATACAAATATCAAGTCAAAATCGGGGGTACAGACTTTCCGTGTGAAGAAAATCCGTTTTCTTGGCCTAGAATGAAAAGAGACCGCGTCAAACGAAAGTATGCTTACGAACCTAAGTACGAATCGCGATTTAAGCACACCATTGAAAAGAGGAGCGTCTCTTCTTTCTTGTGATGTCTTTGGAGCTAGGAGAAGTTGAGAACTCACCAAGCACCGATCGTCTCAAAAACGTATTGCCCTTAAAAACCAACTTTTTCATAAAAATATTCTGGCTTGCCCTAGATTAGTTTTTAATTCTGAATCGATTGAGCCTATTCCCGTATGCTGATTCGGTCTCCTTCCTGTTCAAATTTTGGTGTTTGTGTCGCGATCTCAAAATTTCAGGTGTATATTTTGACCGGAATGTCAAATTTTGGAAAATCCCCGAAGCATCATTCCGAAATACTGCTGCGCTCTACTTCTTGTCTTTCGAGCTCATTTGATAGGTTGACATCAGGAAGTGCTCCAAACCTGCTTCTTTGCCGCGAAGACAGTGGTCATCACACGCGTCCGCTCAGATGAAAGCCGTGACTCTCGCTCGAAGATCATCGTCTAACAAAAAGATGCTTTCGTCCGAACTTGATTCTTCACTTGAAGCACAGTCGCCCTCCTCGGCAACCTCGTCGGCCTCGACGGAGGACACGTCGGCCTCGTCCTCGGACACTGGATCCCAAGCGCTGTCGTCAGGTGCATCTCGCAGGGAGCCTAGCAGTCGTCTGGTCACGGTGCTTGCTCAGTCGCTGTTGGCCGGCGCTGGAATTGGCCCTCCTTGTCTGCTGCGAGTCGTCTCCGAGGTTGCAGCAAGTACTACGCTGTCACTGAACGACTGCTCTGCTGCTGGGTCGGACGCACAGGCGTCTGCGATGGCGGCGGCTGCGCGGGGCGGGCTACCACGAGGCGCTGTGGTGTCCGTACGGCTCTCGGTGGGGGCTGCGGTGCTCATGATCCTTTGGGGGCGAAACATACTGGGTCGATACACCTGCTCTAAATTTAGACTTTGAGAAAAAACGCCCCTCGAGGGAAATCACAATTAAGTACGATTTTTGCTGGCCAATCTTTGGAGGCGTTTGTCTCGGAAAAACCGAATGGTTGCGTAGCGTCTTTTTGTTTGACGCGGTCTCAAATTAGAGCTGATTCGCGCGAAGCAGATGGCATCGCTGAACTCATAAAAGCGAGAGCTATCCGTTAGTGGTTATCTCACAGAATTTGAGTAAATATTGACTTCAAAATGCATATTTCACAAGGGGGGTGCAGACTTTCTGCACCCGCTGTACAAGTAGGTCTCCCTTTTAAATTTTCAAAAAATGTTCGATATCCGATTATGTCCGAAATTTGATTGGTCTCTCGATAACTCTAAATGTATCAATTTAAGACGTCGTCTCACATAATGGTTATTGATGGGACATGAGAAAATCGCGAACGTGCCAAAAAGAAAAGAATAGAACCTGGTACAGGTAGAGTTCTCAGGAATTGAACGACAGGACATGAGGCTTCCCCGTCCATTGAGCACACTTGCGTTGCTAACTTTTTATCACTATTATATTATTTTAATAAATAAATTTA
This sequence comes from Phytophthora uliginosa, assembly GCA_024679075.1. NCBI lineage: Eukaryota > Oomycota > Peronosporomycetes > Peronosporales > Peronosporaceae > Phytophthora > Phytophthora uliginosa. The sequence goes on along the minus strand of JAIKVD010001511.1, from coordinate 1 downwards.
A
>JAIKVD010001510.1:0-10555 GCA_024679075.1 Phytophthora uliginosa | reverse complement strand
TACGGACCGGAGATGGATCTGCAGGTGGCGCCGCCCACGCTGGACGGACGCGTGACGGGGGACTGCGTCGAGGTGTTGGCGCAGCACAAGGACGATGTGTGGGAGCTGGCCTTCTCGCCCGACGGAGACATGCTGGCCTCCGCGTCGAGCGACGGGTCGGTCGTCTTGTGGCAGATGGAGCTGGACGAGGCCCTGAGCTATGGGCAACCGGCACAGGTGACGCAGAGCTGTTGAGGAGGTGCTTGTGCTACGATTGCTGCGTGCTGAGCTCTTTGTTGAATGCTTGATTCTTGGGGCGATGCAGCACGCGTCGAAGCCTCTGCACGTCCTGCAGAGCCTCGAGGGCCCAGCGGATTGCCTGGCTTGGTCTCCCGACAGCAGGTTCCTACTCTCCAGTGGGAGCCGCTCCAGCACCATCCAGCTCTGGGATCGAATGGTCTGTCTGTCTGTTAGAATCTGCGAGTCTCTCTCTCTTCCTCTCTGTCCGTTCCAACTAAAACTTTGTACATGATTCAGAGTGGTCTGTGTGAGAAGCGCTTTCAGCACCCAGGTGGAGTGGTGACGAAAATGCAGTGGCTGCCCTGCGCGGGTCAGTTCGTGAGTGGCAGTACTGACAAGTCTCTGGTCTTGTGGGTACGATCACCTTCCAAACTTCTCGGAAGCCGGTTATTTGTACATCACTAACCCCCTGTGCTGCTTTTCTTTCGTGTAGAATGCAAGCGAGGGTTCCATTGTATACCAGTGGAGTGGTCGAAGGGTTTTGGACGTGGTGGTGCACCCACACGAGAGCAAGGTGTTCGTGCTGATCTCGGGCTACGAAATTCGCGTGTACGACGTCGCTCACAAGTCGGACGAGTTGTTTTTCGAAGCGGAACACCTCATCTCCTGCCTTAGTATTTCGCCATCTGGAAAGTTCCTTCTCATGAACCTTTTGAAGCAAGAGCAAGTTGTCTGTGTGGAAGTCGCGACAGGCTCAGTGGTAGCCAAATACCGCGGAATTCGCGAGCAGAGATACGTGCTCCGCCCATGTTTCGTTGGTGCTCACAGTGAGCTTGTCGTTTGTGGAAGCGAAGGTACGAAGTTTTACGCGGCTACTCATCGCCTCAGTGTTTGCACTAATTTGTACTTACGCGTACCCGTGTGTATGCAGATGGCAAAGTGTATGTGTGGCAGCGAGATAGTGGCAAACGGGTGACCGAACTTGACGGGCACTCTAGCGTCGTGAACGTGGTCGCGCGCCACCCCGTCCATTCCAACGTGATCGCCAGTGCAAGTGACGACGAGACCGTGCGACTTTGGTCTCTCAAGTCATCGGAGTAAGACATGAAGTGTTGCTGCTTGTGCGTTGATCCTGCCCAGCGCACCAAGCCGGACTTTGGCCTTCCGGGTCTTAATCTTATCCTGGTGGGTTATATAGGTTTGACGTAGTTTATCTGGCGACCGACTCGTTCTCGTGCTTGAATCCAAACCAAGGCTCGGTGAATCTCAACCGCCATGTACATAACGTCCTTGCGTCGCTTCATTCGCTTCATTCGACTGCGACCTTCGCCAAAGGGAGAGACGCTGTGCTGCCACCAACCACTGCTAAATTGACTCCGACTATAAGCATCCCGTATAGCAGGCGGCATGCACGCCACGTACGGTAAGTCTCGGTATCGTTGGTTGTCCAGATGTGCCCCTGACCAAACAACTTCATTTCGAGCAGATACATGGGAGCGAGCCACATCGGTGGAGCACTTCCATAAGTTGGCTCGGGGCGAACGACGCTTGCAGAATAGCGCCGCTGGACGACTGTGTTTGCGGTCACTGCGCTTGTTCAAGCAGCTCCCCAACTCTCCAGTCACGTGGTTGTATCTGATGATACTAGGTTCACTGGCCGCAGTCTATGGGTACCTCCATTCCTGCTCATTGTCAGAATCCGTTGCTGCAAACTAACCATTGTTTTACTTGCTGGCAATGCGATGCAGACTTTTGTTTGACGGTTGGGTGCGTAAGCTTTTGACACTTCGACGTCACATGATGGAGGCAGTAGGAGAATACTCGTTCGGCGCCTTCGTTCTCTGGACGATGTGGTGTGTGGGTTTCGGACTGCTCGCAACCTGCTGTGGGTACTTCATTTCACCTGCGTCAGACGGATCTGGCATCCCCACCATGCGCGGGCTGTTTGCAGGCGTGTTTCAAAACCCCGGAGACACTTTGTCGTTCCGCACACTTGTTGCGAGATCCCTCGGCACCGTTCTCTCATCCGGTTCCGGTCTATCTGTTGGCCGTGCGGGGCCATTTACTCACATCATGTCCGTGATCGGATACTTGATGGGGAGTATCCCGTTGTTTCAACGTGTGAATTATGGATAGCAAAACTACAACTTCATCCGTGCAGGTGTGTGAGATTACTGCCAGCCGTCATTTTGTTTAGTTGTGCTGAAATGTTGCGTTTTGTGTAGCGGTGGCATGTGGTATGACAGCAAGCTTTGGGTCGCCGTTGGGAGGGGTTCTCTTTGGAATTGAAGTGACGGCGAAGTACTATGAGATCAAGTGCCTGTGGGAAGGTATCATTTGCTCGTCTTTCTGCATCCTGGTTTTCCACATCATTACATTCATGAAAAGCGAGGTTCTCTTCGAGCGCACAAACTTCACTGGTTTTGACATGGATGAAGAACTGTTTGCATTCGTGCTACTGGGAGCCATCACAGGTGTAAGTAAATAAACTGATTTTATCGTGCGGTTCCGGTATGTAACTTTAGCTTTTGTATCATATTCGGAAGATCGGCACAACGACAACGGCACCGCTCCAAGTGTACTCCACTTGACATATGTAGAGGCCTCTGTGCAATCCGTTGATCACCGGAAAGTTTGGGCCTGGATTGCGAATCGCACGCTGCACGGCGGTGACGGCAGCTTTCGCTTGGTGGATGTTAATCGGAGCCACTGGAGCCGGAAGACGTGCAAAATTCGCGAGAAGCGCTGGAATCCCTACTGCCAAGTCGTCCATGACAAGAGGCGCGAATAGGTTGATGATACTATTGGCTTCATCCAGAATATCAGCAACCAACGCATTCGGAGGGCACAGAAGTGTGCGTCGTAATTGAAGCGGTGGAGCGTAGTGAGCCACTACCATAGGGTCAACCTCACCAAGAGAGCAAGCCCAGTCTTCATACAAATTCCACGCTTCCGAATCCACACCATCAACGCGCAGAACGCACAAATTCTCTCCCTCCAATTGTTCCTTCTTGGCGCCAGCAGCCATCATCGCCGTGACCACTTTCTTGGGTATGGCGCAAGCTGGTACCATTGGCTCGGGAGGATCGCACGTTGCGAAGTCCGGCACTTGCAGGTCACCCATACGCGCTACGTTGCTCTTCTTCTTGCTTGTCTTCTTGATGATGAATGAGAAAGGGGAAATGAAAAGGGATCCAGGGATTGACAGTAACTCAATTTTCTTCTGAACTACTGCAACCGAACTACTACATGTAGTACTTAATAAGTAATATAATTAATATTTATTAGTCAGCAAGGAAGAGCCCCCAAGTGGTTTGGTTCTCCCGTCTAGGAGAAGTGGATTCGCCCAATACATCTTTGCCAAAACTGTAGTGCCCCCCCCCCACCTTAAAACGGATCGGAGGGAGACCAAAGGTCGGATCACCTCCGACTGCTGATCCGTTGCTGTAGGTCGACACCTTAGCAGGATCAGGAGCATGCGCGCCAACTATGGTGGGTCTACCGGTAGTCGTTCGTTGGCAGAGTGCGTATCAAGTAATGCCACTTTGTTTGTTTTTGCTGTCAGACACATGGCAGCGCGCCACGTCCGTGGATCACTTCAACGACCTGCTCCAGGAGAAGCGGCGAATGGAGAAGAATCCCTTTGGTCGGTGGCTTATCCGCACGCTTCGACTATTCAAGCAGCTTCCGAATTCCCCCGTGGCGTGGCTGTTCCTGATGATCCTGGGGTCGATCGCTGGAGTCTACGGACTTTTGTTCGATGGCTGGGTGCGGTCGTTCCTACGATTCCGACACCACCTCGTCGACGAGGTGGGCGCCTTCTCTTTCGGTGGTTACCTCATCTGGGTAGTCTGGTGCGTGACCTTCGGCATGCTCTCGACGTGCTGTGGACACTACATCACGCCCATGTCGGATGGCTCTGGGATCCCCACCATGCGTGGGCTCTTCGCGGGAGTTTTCCAAAACCCCGACGACCTGCTTTCATTCCGCACATTAGTAGCCAAGACGCTGGGTACGTTGATCAGCTCGAGCTCCGGGCTGTCGGTTGGACGCGGAGGTCCGTTCACCCAGATCATGGCCATGATCGGATACCTCATGGGGAAGATCCCAGTGTTCCGCCGTGCCAACTTCGGTCAAGCGAATTACAACTTCATCCGCGCAGGTAAAAAAAACTACCTACTTCCAACGACACCCAACATGTTCTAACGGTCTTGTCACTCTGTTGTTACTTGTAGCGGTGGCAGCCGGTGTCACGTCGGCTTTCGGTTCTCCAGTCGGCGCGGTTCTCTTCAGCATCGAGGCTACAGCGAGACACTACGAGATCAAGTGTTTGTGGGAGGGGGTCATTTGCTCGTCCTTTGCTTTGCTCGTTTTTCGCGTCGCCCCCGTCCTCAAAAGTGAGCTCCTTTTCGAGAAGACCAACTTCACTGGCTTTGAGCTGGACGTGGAAATGTTTGCGTTTGTGCTCTTAGGTGTGCTTTCGGGGGTAAGCAGCCCCTATAAAAGCACTCACTGCATGTTAGTACATCACTCACTAACGCGTGAATGGCTTAGCTTGCAGCAGGTTTGTATTGTAAAATGATGTGTCTGATGCGCTATGCCCAGATGGAGCTTTTCGCGAAACTCGGGATGACAAAGCTCTCTCTTAAAAGACGCGCGCTTCACGTGATTTCGATCTGCGTGTTAACTGCGTCGGTCACTTTTTCTCTGGGCGTCATGCGGATTTCGGATCGGATCATGGTCAACGAGTTGTTCCGAGACCAAGGCCTGAGTTTTTCGCAGTGGAGGGACATCTCCGACTTCCCACAAACCGCTTTGCTGACCTACATTCTCCTGAAATTTGCTATAACGCTGCTGCCGTGCGGCGCGCCGATCTCATGCGGCGTCTTTGGGCCAATTTTCACGATGGGCGCGGCCTTGGGAAGACTGTACGGAGAGATCCTAATGGTGTACTGGAGCCCAACGCAAACCCCAGCTACGTATGCAGTTGTTGGCGCTGCTGGCTTCGCCGGTTCCGTGACACAGACAGTTTCCACGGCTGTGATCGTGTTCGAGCTCACGGGGCAACTTAGCCACATGCTCCCGGTCATGATCTCATGCATCGTGGCCTACTTTGTCAGCAGTATGCTTACTCCGTCATTCTACGACATTGTGGCGGAGTGGACAGGGCTGAAGGCGGTATCCTACGACGTGAACGAGTACATCCTCGGCCAGAAACTCGCCAAAGACCACATGCATCCTGTTCCCGTAGTATTCACGCGAGAAACTACGTACGATGAAGCTATCCAGGCGTTGGTACGTAGAGTCAGATCCCACCAAAGCTTTGGAATGACGCTGAATTTGTACTCGTGTACGCAGAGCACATACAAGAAGGATGGGTACTTCCCGCTTTGTGACAGCAACGACAGCAGGATTTTGCTGGTAAAGCTATCCATCCACCCACGGATATCACGATTTATTGAGGCTAACATGTACTAATCGTTGTTATGGGGCAGGGGTGTATTCGGCGGTATGACCTAGAAGTTGGGATCGCAAGATTTATAGCAGTCAATCGACCTCGAGTAAGAGCTGCTTGCTAATCGACATCGTAGCAACGCTAACTGACATGCTCTGCGCCGTAGATGAAAACCTCCAAGCATCGGAAGGTAACAAAGCAGGTCGAGTATTTGGTGTCCAAGGTTCTCGATATCGACAAGAGAAAGATCATGGCAGTGGAGGACTTGTCGCTGCTCAACTCCGAGGAGAAGGACGAATCTTCTACAGCAAATGCGGTGAGAGTGGCAAGGCGGTCTTTGATGCAGCGAGGTGATGCAACGTTCTCATAATGGCGCTGTGTTGCTACTGTTACAGCTGGAACTTGGGCCGCCATTCAGCGCTTTCGAGTTCACCTCTGTCCCCGTTCAGAGCTACATTCCTCAGGTAAAACTAATGTTCCCGTGATCAGATACAAGCAACCCGCTGGCTAACAAAATCTTGCTCAGGTCGGGGAAGAAGTGAACCTCCACATCGTTCACAAGGTGGCGTCCATGTCGAATTGGACCCAAGTGTACATCGTGTCGCTCGGAAAACTCCTCGGCGTCATTCATCTCGATGCTTCGCTCCTAGCGCTGCGTAGAGAAGGTTCACCTGTTCGACCCAGCCAGCACCCAGCAATTCGACTCGTGCAAGCAACTCGACGACGTATATAAAGTTAGTTGAAAGTTTGAACTCGTTATCACCACAATCAATTTCGGGAACGCTCGAGTTGAACCGATAAAAATACAACCTGAAAACGGGTTTTGTCCATGCCTATGACATTTTTCCATTGCCAGAGAAATCGCTCGCAACGAGTTACCATGCAGCGCAATGAGGTGGATGCAGCATTGACCTCGATCGGACTCGGGACCCCCGATCTGTGGCAGAAATTAGGCCAGGAATTGGAAGGCAAGACGCAACTTGAGCAGCCGCGAGTGTCCAAGAAAGTTTTGGTCAAGGCTCTGCGTATGCAGACGGAAGCCATGCGCTACATGGTGGACGAGTTCGATCGGCTGCGGGACAAGATGGCCGAGATGGAGCGGGAAGCTCGCAACACCGCCAAGCACGTGGAGCGCGTCAACTCGAAACTTATCACTGTCCAGGGCCAGGTGGACGACGTGAACACGAAAGTCTACGAGCTGGAAGTGCAGCAGAACAAACAGGCCGAACAACTCCAGGAGATCGACGACGTGGCGAGCCAAGTGCGAGCCAACCGAGAGGAGATTCACCGCATCGCGGTGAGTGTCGAGAAGGTGAACGAGGTTCACAACGAGTTCGTCGTGCAGACGGAGCAAAAGCTCAACGTGATCCGTGAAGACCACGAGGTGACCAAACAGTTCGCGATGAAGATCGAAGACCGTCTCAACGAGGAGCAAAAGGAGCTTTTCCTGGACTCGGACCACATTCTCCACAACAAGTTGTCGCTGGCGATGTGGATGGAGGCCGTGGAGAAAGACAACCGCCGGAAGGATGAAGCTCTGCGCGACTGCACCGACAAGATGATCAAACAAGGCCGCAACGTGCAGGATATGATGCTCGAGACTCGACGCACTCTGGACGACAACACGTGCGCAGTCGAAGACGTGCAGCGTCTGCTGTTGGAGAAGGCCGACCGAACTCGAGTGGACGAAATCATCGAGTCCAAGTACGAGGAGATTTGCAACCAGCTCGACAAGGCGCTTGCCTCCGTGCTGGGTGAGGAGGATGAATTCAAGCGAGCAAGCCAAGAGCTGCAGCAGCTTGTCACCCACCTGAGCGAGAGCAAGGCGGACAAGAAGGACTTGCTCGAGGTCAAGGAGCAGGTGCTGTACGACTCGCGCGTCCGCCAGCAGGTGGAGAACTTGCGCTCTTTCATCGACATCAAGATGAACCGCGACGACGTCTTCTCAGCTCTGAAGTCCAAGGCTGACAAAGACGAAATGCTTGCGCTGCTCAAGAATCTCTCGGACAGTATGAACGCGTCCATCGTCCAAGCGCAAAAGTCCCTCAACTTCGCAGAGAGTGCCTTCCTCACAGGCAAGCAAGCTGGACACCAGCACCCATGCAATAGCGGTCAGAAGCGCGCCGGAATGCTGCCGAGTCTCGACCGTGAAAAGTGTCTGTCCTGCAATAGCCAACTTCGAGACCCATCCACTACGTCCGGCGGGCCGATCTCGCACAAGAATCCGTTCCAAATGGCCCCGGTGTATGGTGGCGGCTTCGTCCTTCCTGCCGGCGTTGGGTCTATCGACAAAAATGCTATGCGGAACCGATCAAACAGTCTCAGCAACAACTCGGCCAGTGCTCCGTACCTGTCACCGCGGACAGTAGCGAACATGGCTTCATCTGGACAGCTCTCTGAAAGTGCGAGCGAGGGGTAAGTTGATTCTGGCTTCCTCCACTTCGACAAGTTGTGACTCACCTTTGTCTTTGCTTGACTGCAGATTCCTGGTTGGAGTAGACGGACGCGTCTACCAAGCTGACCCAGAAGTAGTGGCCCAGGTCCAGGAACGAACTCGATCAAATCCAGGCTTGAAGCTCCCTCAGGCAGTAGCTCCTAGAAAAGCCTTGCCAGTCCTCGAAGACGTCGGAGGAGACTGACAAAGCACAAGATAAACCATCCCAATATTCTGTTCGTGTACTTCTCATATCCAGCATGCATTATCGCGCTAACACAGTGGCGCCAGGAATTTCATAGTGATGCAGATACCTCGCCGGATGCTCTGGGAAGCAGTCTAAAACATATCCATCTCGTCCAGCAGCATGCCTTCTCCCTCCATTTTCATGGACACTGACAGATCGCCGTCCAACGCAGCGATACCGTTGCAGTCTTCGCCATTGGCTCCTGCCGCACCAGCAGCCGACGGGCCGTTCTTGGCTTGCACCGTGCGCTTCAATGCGTAGTACGTAAGGAGCGGAATCGAGTGGCATGCTTCAGCTAGTTTTTGAAGGGTGGCAGCATTTTCCAGTGGAAGCGAAGGGTTCGCATTCGCCTCAGACTGATACTTTACGTTCAGCTCCAGAGAGCAGTCGGGCTTCGCGTTCACTTCGATCAGCTCTTGCTTGCCGGGCCCCAGCAAGTCCCCAGTGTTCATCGTAATCCGCTCAGGGGCAGCGACATCGACCTTAATGCGAGCTGCCACCCATATACAGCCAATTAGTAATCAGATCTTGCCCAACTACCAGCAAAGTACGCGACGAACGAACCGTGAACAGCCTCCTCGTTGTCGGCAGGAATACGCTGGCCAAAGGTGTTGCTTCTCGAGCAGAACGCAGATAGCACGAGCGCGTGGAAAAACAAGCTCCTCCCACATACTTGGAATACATTCGCCAGAGTCTCCATCGACGCGTTCGACAGCTACAAAACACAAAAAGTCAGTCCTGTGCTCGAAAGGCACCCTTTTCTTTTGCAAATGAGTACCGGGATGGGGAATGAGTGCAGCTTGAGGCCGCCAGAAATCTCCTTCGTGGTCAAGGTATACTCCTGGCGCATCGCTAATGCTGACCGCGACGGGAAAACCGAGCACATGCTGCGGTCACGAGCAAAGTGCAACCGGGGAAGGATTGGCTTCTTCCCATCGGGTGCCGTCCAACTCACGAATTCGTTAAACAACTTTTCATCTTCATGCACGTCCTTCGGTGCTGTCGCAGCCATATCTGTGTGCTTGTGCATAGCAACCAGCGCCAGCTTCCGAGCCTGTTGGCCAGCCATCACAAGTGGGGTCTCCCCAATCACGTGCAGAGCCACTTCGCCTCGCCACTCAATAAAGCTAATACTGCCGGTCCATTCGCCGTTGGCAAGTGGGGAGAGAGCATCCGTGTGCGCGAGCGACGACGTTTTGTTGGGGTCATCGCGATCGTCTCCAGGCCCGCTGGTCCCGTCAATCGCTGCCACATCAGCAGCTCCAGTAGCGCCTCCAGTAGCTGCGGCAGATGCCTGCGTGTCGTCCAGCTTTACTCGCTTGCGCGGTGGCTCAACTACAGGGACGCACGCGTAAGGATCGTTGAACATGATGCGCACTCCTTCGACTGCACGCTTTGCCGTCCAGTATTTCTACAGTAACACGAAAGCCAGGGGGTGAAACTGATGGTCCGATGGTACAGTGTACGTCGCAATGAAGCTTGGGTGACTGACGCACGCCTACCTGCTGGCTGCACGCCTCCGTGACCTTGGTGTAGAGCTCCAGCTCGAGCTGCTCGAAGCTCACTGTCACCAATAGCAACTACATCAGTACAGTGCCCACATCTCCAGGCTGCAACAAACTCAAACTGCGTGACAGTCACGTACTCGCCGGGAACTTGACTGCAAGTTCCGCGCGGTTGATCAGCCGGTTCAGTTTTTCCTGCACCCGCCAGACCGAACGACACACAATTACTAAACCACAACAATCCCTGCACCTCCAACCCTCCGTACCGTGAAATTGGCGCTGTCGCCACTAGCCAGCAGCTTCAACGACGCCAACAAGTCTTCGTCGCGGTCCGGGAATTGACTCGACTGGTCTGCGTATCCAAATCACAAATCACAAATCACAAAAAAGTGTCAATCCAAATTTTGAGCTGCTTGCCCAGAAGTGCCTCGCTCACCTTTCTCCACCGTCGTGAGCGAGGCCGACTCGACGGCCCCCTCGCCTCCGGCCAGCGCAATGTCCAGCACGAACGTGTCGCAGTAGACGGAGAGCGACGACTCATTTGGCTTGAGGATCTGCAGCTTGACGAGCGGGCGGCTGAGCTTGGACACGATCTTGGTGACCTCGAACATGACCTTGTAGGCGCCCACGCGGCCCTCGAGCTCGGCGCCGCGCAGTCCGGCCTCCAGGTCCAGCTTGCTCACGCTCTCGGCCAG